>JAUZNJ010080598.1:0-24065 GCA_034780135.1 Jordanella pulchra | reverse complement strand
TATATATATATATATAAGATAAGTATAATAAGTATGATAATAATAAGAATAATTATTCACTATATCTTTTCATGGCTATACATATCATTTGCTAATCAAACTGTAGTGAATGCCTTTTAAATAAAATTTTTGTACATTTATAAAAGTGCTGTTCAGCTCTGATCTCAATCATCAAGAGAAAAATATCACAGAGGCATACCATACATTGCCTTAAAGATAGACAGATGGACGGACAGACAGACAGACAGACAGACAGACAGACAGACAGACAGACAGACCGGCAGGCAGGCAGGCAGGCAGGCAGGCAGACAGACAGGCAGGCAGGCAGACAGACAGACAGACAGACAGACAGACAGACAGACAGACAGACAGGCAGACAGACAGGCATTGGCTTAATATTGTGGAGTACAACTGTATGGACTGTAGGGACAAAAAAACCCAAAACAGCTACAGAAATAAATAAGCATAACATATACATTGAAAAGTTTAAAGTCTTTTTATTTAATTTCAACAAACTTCCAAAATATACTGTTTCACAAAAAAACTTTATTCCTCACATTTGATGTAAAACATTTATTGGTAGTATTAAAGTACTATTAAAAACACATCACAAGCACATACTCAAAATTATATTCTTTAATTATCTGTTTGTGCAATTAGCTCAACAAAGGTATTCCCCGATGTCCCACATCACTCCTTGATATTTCTTTTTAAAGCTTGAGGAACTGCTCAAGTTGATCAAGCTCAATTGCGTTCTCGAATGCGGCAAAGTCCTGAAAAACAACAAAAGGGGTCCATTCAAGTTTAGTTTGAGATATTACATTTGCTCGTTATATAGCTATATACTATGCAATAAGGAAAATATGCAAAAAATATGTTTGAAAATGTATATAATCGAATGTGTTGAACACAGTGTTTAATACTTAATACTCATATCACCACACCGGGAAAGTTAATACATGAATAAAAATTGTTAGGTGAAAAGAATTGACAAAAACTTTTACTATTATTTTTCACTCTTCTGTAAAAACACATTGAGATAGGGCAGGTATGAATAATAAAGAAATTGGATTCTTGGGTTATGTTTTTCAATTTTATTCAAATTAATTGATCCAGTGCAATGCACCAGTTGGGTGGGTGGTTATTATTCCTTTGAAACAGTTTTTTGGAACACATAAAAAATTGCTTATGGTTTAGTCATTGTTATAGTCTGAGATTTAAGTGTCCGTCTGTAAAAAAAAGAGATTCTAAAAGTTTGTGCGGCTTAAGAGTCTTATCTGTTTTCAATTAATAAAATAACTAAATTACTAACTAAATAAATAAGAACATTTTACCTGTACCATGATCCTTAGAATTCTTGTTCTGGGTTTTGTAGAAATGAGTTTACATATTTTAGTTGGGATTCTGTCTTAGCTGGTAGGTCCTGTTTTATTTTGGTTGCCGGCTCCCTCTAAACATGGTGTTGGATGTCTTTACTGTTTGGCTTGTTAAACCTGTTTCGGTGTTTTGTAACTCAGAAACGGGTCTAACAGAACTCAGTCATTTTACTTTTCCTCTTATCTATGTATCCTCTGTAAAGATAGCTAGTTATTTAGTTGGTTAGCTAGTTGTACTTTGGCATTAAGTCCCACATGCTTCACATTCTATTAATCATTTCCTCTTATATTTAGTTCATTAATGCTTTTTCAGTTTTTCCTATTACTGAGCCTGCCTTGACCTTTGACTCTTGACTGATTATTAGGCGCACAAGTGCTACTGTGCAATATCAATAATTTTTTTTTTAAATCTTGTTTTCACAAACTGCACTGCGGTAATGGGGTAACAGGAGGAGACGCCCACCAATGGCTCCATTTAATCAAGTACCACTACTGCTTCTCTGGATTTATGTATTCTCTAAACATTTTTTGTCGTTTATTAAACTTATTAAAACATCAGATTGCTTGTCTTTTCTTAGAGTTTAATGCATAACAAAACAAGTATAATAAAACTAACACTGGTCATAGTCATAAAATCAAAATCCCCTTGATGAAACACTGTGGTTTGAAGTATCTTGCTTTTGAAAATGCTTTTCTCAAAAAGCACACGGTGACTGATCAGTTGATGTGAAGTGGATGGAGCTAAATACATGGGACGAGTTGGAGTTAAATAGTTAGCCTTTTGTCCTAAAAGTATTAGATGTCTTATATAAATTAGGTCTTTAGGAGGAGTCTTAAGAACTAACTTAAAATCTTAAAGGAATAATTAAGACATTTGATGTAGGTGTGTTGAAAAAGGGATGGGTAAAAATATGGCAAAATGAACTGTAAATCTTTAAAAAAAAAAAAGTTATGTTTTCTTTTTTGGAGATTATTCCTATGAATTTCAGCAGCGTCTGTAGAGCCACAAAAGGTGGTTCATTTTGTGTATATTTATTTAATCAATGTGTCCACGCCCTACTCTGCTGCAAGGCGGTCTTCGGTGCGAGCATATGGACTAAACTCTTCATGTTCATTTTTTTTGTAAATCCTAAAAGATTAACCTATTTTTTTCATTCTTATCATCCTTTCAATAGGAATAAAACTTACTCCACAGTATTGATCTCCGTTGCATATTTGTGGGGGAAGGGCTGTTGAATTGCCTGCGAGCTTCCTCATTAAATCCTTGTCTTTAGGGTCTTGAGTAATATCCACAGATGTGAAGGGAATATTCTTCGAAGAGAGAACAGAAAATATTCTGTCTTGACTTTTCTTAGTCTGGAAGGAAAAAGGTTTTTTATTAGTCAATCGTGATCAAGTGTAAAAGAGTCTTAGTCTGCATTATCAAAAATATGCCTGACTCTCCATAGTATGCTGCCAGTCTACACGTACAAAACATGCAGATCAAAAATAATTTTGCAAAATGCAAGAGAAAACAAAGACATACTGTACCTCCAGAGAACCGCTCACACTGGCCATGTACACTGTCACTTTCTTTTGTGCCATTTTAAAATAATTTTTCCAAGGTAGATAGAATTAGGCTTTTGGAAAGAAACAAACCAAGAAGGCTGCCTGGAATCTTGTCTGGAGGTATGTAAGCTTGAAGCAGCAGACAATTTGAACAGGTTTGAACAAAGTTTACCATGGACACACCCACTTGTTTAACTATTCCAGTCAACGCCTGTCCCTGCCATTAGTCAAACCGCTAAAGAATGGATACACACACGTAGCCACACCTTTACAAAGTCTAACAGAATGTATTGTCATATAGGGGAAAGGAGACATTTTGCACCAACAAGATGATACAACAAATAAGCAAACCTAAAATATGACATTATTCTGGATTCTTAATTTATTTTGTGCCTAGCTGACTTTCACTAGTGAACAGCAATTCATCTTACATTACTTTAACAGTTAAACAGACAAATTTCACAATCTGTCTTTAATATATTGTGTAACAGGGAGCACAATGAATCAATTTTAAGTTTATGATCCACCATAATCCACACTGTTGAGGGCAAATAACAGAAATATTCTGTATGCAAAGAGAAGAGCTAGAGGACTTTAATTTACCTTCTTTTATTTTTTACCTAACTTTAGGTTTAGTACTTTGCCATTGGTACTTTTCCTAAGCCTTTCTTTACAAAAAGATCAACCTTACATTTTCTAAAACACACCCAGTAGATCCCTAAGATGTTTGAGAAAATATTAAAAGGTTTCAGATTAAGGCTTTAATGTAAAGTCTATTGTTCAAATTCTAGACAAATAAATTTGACTGAAATCCTGAAATGAACTTACACAAGCTGAAAATGCTCAAAGACCATCCAGTGGGACAAAATTAATACCAATCTGCAAAAAGTTTGCCAAAATTCCACCACAGAAATCAAACAAGATTGCTGGTTACAGCAACCACTTGTACACTTTTTTTTTATCAAATAGGGAGAGAGCAACACTTAGCAAAACAGCAAAAGCTCAATCTTTGTCTTGGCAAAGATTCAGGTTATTCACCTGGTTCTTCATCAACATACCTTCTTGGCTGACTTTGGTGCAGAGTTAGATTGTAAATCTTCTCTGACACAACCTCTCTATAGACACAACCAGGAGAAAAATAATTAAAAAAAAATGCTAAAGGTGCAGAAAGCACCTCCTCTTAAGACGAAATAGGACACATCAAAGGATGATACAGAACATCTTAAGCAGAAAAGGGTAACATTAACTTAGATGAAAATGTTCCATCACACCACCAAAGGAGGTACAACTAATTTTTAGTCTAATGCAAATGATAGTCTCTCAGGCATCAGATCTTTCCTCTGTTATGCTTTCTATTAGGACACAGAGCAGCTGAAATAATAGTAAGAAAAAAACAAATGACACAGAATATGAGATTAATTTGTATTGAATATATTTAACTATATAAGACAAACCAATATCGATAGACAAATCTTTTTCTTTTATGTGGATATTTTTTCCAGACCTATATGTACATAGCTAAAAGTGTGCTGAAAACACTTTTTTGGCATTTACACAGTAGGGGGAACAGGCGCATTTATCTTTTTTAACTATCAAGACTTATTTATGAACATTAACTTTGGAAACAGAGCAATCAGATGCGTTTTACCAGTCACATTTATGACTATTTAAAAAAGAAGAAAACAAAAATGGGCTAAGAGGAGATCAGTTTGAACAACATTGGGTTAGCTTTAAGTTTGTGCATCAGTACCAACTGGCCACGACTTATGTCTTTTCCATACATTTGTAACAAATGGCCACGACTTGGTTATTTCATGTCAAAAAAATTATAAATGGACAGCTACGGTATATTTTGGTGGCTGCGGCTAAGTGGTGCATGACGCATTTTTATTGTTATATTATTGCATATTATTTTGTGAGAAACTGTAATCGAAATACAGTTTGTGTTCCATTTCCTGTTAGAGCATTGTAATAGCTTTTATTCAAGCATGGAGCTCGGCTACAAAGAGTTATTGTTGAGATTATGTCCCTTCTTAAATCCCTAACAAGATGATACCCACTCTGTCCAAATAATACCATTTAATCAGCTGTGCTTCGTCAAACCCAAAATGTCTCCAGCTCCTTGAACATCTGTGCATGTCTCTCTCGCCTCAGTGCAATCCTCTTGTGGTAACTCATACACACTTAAGACACCTCTGGATGTCTCTTAAATATTTGGAGTAGTAGGGGTGATTCTTAGACTTTGGAAAATTGATGAATATGTTTTATTCTTAAGTTTCAGAGCAGGAGTAAATTCCCCAAATTCACAGGACAGGAGTAAAAAAGTCTTATACGCCCAAAGCAGCGGGACTGGTGTAACAGTAATGTTTACAACCTGGAACTGCTAGAAAACACGATAGACGGGCAAGAGTAATTAGACAAAGCAATCTCTTTAAAATCCAGATTGTGTTTGAGGAAAACCAAAAAAAGCAAACCAACACAAAGAAGCGTATCACAAAAATAGTCAGGTCCCCTGACCCATTAAATTCAAGAAAACACAAAATAAAGATGGAGTAATTTGTTAAAGTAAAAATAAAATGTTGAATGAGAAAATGCGAAAATACATGGAAAAACATTTTCACTTAAAAAGAGAAACACTGTGGTGACATTTTTAGGTAGACCACACACTCCCCAAAATAAGAGGTGGTTCCTGACGCTTCTAAACCAGATCTACCTCTTATTGGTTACCTATTTAGAGTCTTCACCTTCAGCACATAAAACTAGCAGGTAATGAAAAAGGCAAAGGCACAGAATAAGGTACAGTCTGGTAAGGAGCTTAAGGATTTACTTTCACTGGTTGGTGGTTATTTGGTTACCCTGGCAGAGTTTGTGGGCCACATGGTTCAAAATGACTGACAAGTCCTAGTTGCTGGTAAGAAGGCTGACCTAAGGCATAAGTCAGGGTTCGAGGTGGTCTCTTTATCCATGCAGATACCCTAAAGGATTCCCCCTGAGTTAAACTTTTTCGATGGCTCTTTCAAATTGGTGTCCACTTTGTTCGTCCTCACCTGGACATTGATGCTCTGTTGAAGAGTCTTCAGTTGCAGTGTCCTCACGTGGACATCTAAATGAGATTTAGAGAGTCACTGAGCTTGTCTTTATTGCCCACATATCTCAAAAGTTGCCTGGCTTAATAGCACGCAGCGATCCCCTAATGACTTAAATGCGGAGTGGGATTTTTTTTTTGAGGCCCTTTACTATCTTCGCCCAGGGACTATTATAGCTTATTTATGATGTTGCATCACCCCTCATCCCCGCATACACTTTGATTTTTTTTTTACGAGACAGCAGTCCTTCATAGCTATCAAACTCTCACCAGTGCGATTTCAAAAGCTCTCTAAATGAGGGGGAGAGGTTGAGGAGTCCAAAGTTGTTGGAAAGTACCAAAAGCTAGGTGGTGTGGGCCCCCAAAGGCTGAAAGGATTACTGCCTGAATTGCCTGCTGATTGAGGGGATGGCTAGTTGTCATTATTGTCATGATGTGAAAATGATGATGGCATATCAGTGTCACTGGTGTCCCCTTGTGGTTGAACAGGGTAAATGACTTGTTCACTATGATTGCTTCAGCTTCTAGGACTGTTGAACGTTGACCATGACTCACCTTGGCCTCATCTATGATGCATTCCAGTTTGTGCAACAATGGCAAACCCTGGTAGTCCCAGCCCAGGATTGCTGGATTGTTTCATCATCCTGAACCAGCTGACTAGACCTGGGACCTTCGACATCTCCAAGAGAAGTTGCAATGGGATGGGATTCACTGGCGGTCAACTGATACAACTTCTTGTTGTTGTTCCAAAGAAGTCGTTTTCTCTCACCACCGTCTCCGTCCACATTCGCCATGCTGATCCTGGATGAGCCACCACGCTCTGTTACAAATAGCGGGACTGATATAACAGTAATGTTTACAAACTGGAAATGTTTAAAAAAAAAGGACAGGCGAGAGCAACATGGGGACGAATTGCTGTCTTTAACATCCAGATTGTGTTTGAGAAAGGCAGGATGTCTGCCACAAAACCAGCCTGAAGAAGTGCTTCACAAACAAGTTTCCACCCGCAAACTGCAGCTCCCCTGACTTATTAAATCCATGAAAACACCAAATAAAGGTGTAGTAGGAGTAATTTGTTAAATTAAAAATGAATGACTTTTAGAACAAAAGAAACATAAAACACAACATTTTTAACAAAAAGGCATTTTTTGGTACAACATAACAGCATTCTAAGAAGTTTGAGAAATATGCCCCTGGGCAGAGATGCTGTTATTATATTCTGGTCAGGTAGGATGTTTTTCTAACATCTTGATATAGAGGAAGTGTCGTTTTGAGGCTCAGGTTTTGGAATAATCTATACTTAAATTATGATATTCTTTATACATTTAACTTTATGAATATTTGTCATAATGGTAATTTAAACTGGTTAATTAATTCGCATTAATCTGGTTGTGGTGGCCTGAGTCATTAAAAAAACTTCTCAATTCACCCTTGGAAGTACAGGCCATTTACTATTTTACCATATGTTTTTACATGTTTTATTCTTTCATTCCCCCTAAAGTGGTCACAAGTCTCTGTAATATGATTTTTGTAATTGTAAAATTAAGTCTTATATGTCCAATTATGTCCAAAATTGTCATTTTAGTAATCTTGACTTCTTTCTGCTCCTTCTTCCTGTCATTTCTCCTGCTGTATTTTAATGCTATAAATAAACTGTATTTTTTCCCTCTTTGCCATTCTTTATACATTTTTTTGAATTGATTGATACTCCTTCTTTCTAGTTTATTCTATACTGTAACATGGCAAGAGGTTTGAAAAAATAGCTAGTTACATTTACTCATGTTGCTGATATTAAGTTTGTCTGTATAAGCTTAAATATTCCTTACAAACATTTATCTATATTTTTTCCACAGTAAGTTTTAAAGTATATGTTACTGAGTGGAAAAAAATTCAATACGGAAGCACATCATTCGGCCTCCTGTGGTGCTAACAAAAACTTTTCTTGTCCTTATGGGCAACTTTCTGCATTTAAAACATAACAATCAAAACTATAAAAGGAAGTGGAGGTTAGTAGACAGAGGATTTAGCTAATGAGAAACTGTGCTAATTTTCTTTGGTAGTGGTGGATGATATGCTAATATTTTTCTTTTTATAACATTTCCAAACATACTCTAAAGCAACTTTAACACTGCAAGATTCAGATTTAGTTACTGCATGTAGGAGTAAACAGTTGGACAGTATCTGGTTTAATCGTCAGGTTATGACCTATTTAACACTGCTGCATATGAAGAATAACTACTAGAAAGGATAAAGGGTGAAGATCAGAACTCCCAGGTGTGAGGAGGAAGGGAGCCAAAGAGAAGCTGAATAGATATTGGGAGGGAAGTTTAGGTGTCACAGAGAAGGATGTAAGATATTGATCAGATCAGCTTCAGAGAACCATAAAAAATAATTGATAATGCAATTTTTTTGGGTGGAGCTTAAACATATCACACAGCAATGTATTTTGACACCATCTAGTATCCTCTCATCACATGTTTATTGATAACTTAAGAAATAAGAACAAATGTAAATTGTATGACTTACAATTTTATTATTTAGTTATGTTTCACAAAAATAAAATTTATGAGAAACACCAAAGTAATTGTTGAGTTATTGATTTAATAAAACTAAGAACTTCTACTGATTCTTTGACCCTATTGTATTATGTTATACCCTATCTATAAAAATTACAATAGCAATATGTATGAAAATTATTGATTTAGACTTAATGAGCTATATGATATCAAATTATGGATGAATTACAGTTTTATTTATCTTTCTGCAATCATTTCACTTTCTCTTAAAGTAAATGATAAGATAGCCATTATTACAAAAATAAAAAAATTACCTTTCTAAAAAGAGGAGTTAAAGCACAACAAAGTTCCTGTAGCTCCTATGTAGTTTACTATACACCATAAGTCCAATTCTTAGTTCAAGTCTCTGATACCAAAGCTTAAACCATGAAGTCTCGGAGCAATAAGACATTACCACTGATGTTTTCAAATGCATATTATTAAAGCTCCCACTTTAAGTTAGATGTTGTGTTACTTTGAAAAAAGAAATATAAGCTTTTGTTGAAAGTTACTGCCAGAGGGATGTCTTCACCCTTAATCAACCAGTGGTTCAAGTTCATAACAAACTCTTCCTGCCAAGTCTTCTGGGGATTTCTCTGCAATGCTCTCAGTATCAATATTGGTGCTCTTTCCTTTGGTGCTGCCAGTAGGTTGTCCTTTTTCATAGGTTTGGTTGGTACGATCCCTAAAGAAAAAAACAAAAAAACAACATATCTAATATTAGAATTATGTTACCACAGCATGGTTTCCAAAGTGTTGGATCTACAATCAGCAGCACCAGTTTTTTTGCATCGGCAAACAGAGGTGTTGACTCAAGTCAAATGTCTGAATCAAGTCAGACTTCGACATTTTTAAAAACTAAACTCAGTTTAATCAAATCACAAAAGACTCACTAAATCTCCTGGTTTAAAGTTGCCACAGAGCAATATTCAATCCATAAACTTGCCAAGCAAGCATACTGTATATATAGCAGATGCAACCAAAAGGCCATGCTAGCTTCTGACTAGCTGTAAAGATCTTCAGGTCGGCTGGAAAAACTTCTTGACACAACTGTTAGCACTTCACAATCTGGCCTTCGCAGAAGATGAGAACCACGATATCTACAAATTTGCAATTTGCCAGTCAAACATGGTAATGACATGCTGAGCAGAAGCTTTTCTTTAACAGGATAATCTGCAAACAAAACATATTTAGCCTAAACCAAATTGAGAATCTGTGGAGGGCTTACAGACCCTCTTCGTCCAATCTGACTAAGCTGTTTACAAAGGAGAATGGAACAAAATATTAAGCTCATGTGAGCTAGTTGCAGATTATTCTTACCTTTCATCGAGTGCCCCATTGCTTCTGTCATCCAGATCTGTTTTTTTGGGTTCTAACCTATTGTTAAACTGAACCATGACACCTAGGATGAAAGGATAACATCTCAGTCACCTAAGATTCAATTATTGCTACCACCAATAAAAATAAAAAGGTAATGAACTGATGCTGCATAATACCACATTAAAACCAAGATAAATCTAAACTTTTATTTGATTGTCTTTATACCATGGGTAAATAATATATTTTGATAATCTTTTTATTTAAAATAATCAGGGGCTAAAACTAACAATAGTTACTGTTCGCCTAAATGATTTTACAAAGGCAGGGATACAGAGAGCCCATTTCTCTTTAAAAGAAATCTCTTGCCCCTTTTCTTCATCTCAGGATTTGTGTGCAACTGGTGTGATGGTAATTGAAAAGAATAATATGTGATTATTTGGTCAGATGTTTTCAACCATTATCCTACTGAATTTCACAATTATCATTCATTTTCAGTCTAATTTTGTAAGCAAACAGACTTTTATTTAAGATATCTTTACTTTAAGGAGTTCATTATACCAAGCAATCTATTTAGGTTGTTCAGAAGAGAAACAGGATCACAGCATCACTGTTCTTAGACCGTTTTATGCAAAACCCACCTGCAGCATTTGCTGGTGAGAGAACTCAATTTTTCTTTTCTAAATAGTAGTTACAGATTTATTTAAAGTACAAGTTATGTTTATCAAACTCCAGATGTTTTTCGTATAGGATAAAACAAGTCTTTTTCTGGAGGAGTGAAATTAAATAAAACAAAGAGTATATATTAAAGTTTTGGCACTTTTTTAGGTCCACTTACAAAGTCAGTGTGCCAAAAAAAGAGATCTATTACGCTCTGAGTGTTTAATGGCTAAAAATTGGCTCAGTCGACAAGTGTAAAATCTAATATTTAAGGATCAATAACAATGAAATAATCTTACCTGCACCTCGCCATTTCTTTTTCCAAACAAAGAAACCTATGACCAATATGATAAGGAAAAGCACTATAACACTCACAGCACCAGCAACAACTGATGAGGAGGAGGTTGCTGTAAGGATAAAAAGAGGTGTTAGAAGAAGAAAATAAAAATTAAAAAATGATTGAAATGAAGTAATCTTTGTTACCGAGTACAGTGACTTGGAGTGACTTGGAGGGAAGGGAACAGAAGGAAAACGATGAGATGTTGACAGCGTAGAGACAAGAATATTCTCCTTGATCTTTAATATCTATTTCTGGGAATTCAAAATATGCCATGTAGAAGATAGTGTGTCCAAAGGCTGGCTTTGCCAGAGTAATATTTTGTTTAGATCTGGCCAGGTAGAAGATTCCCCCAGGGTATCTGGAATGAGTGGAGCAGGTTATGGAGAAGGCACTCCCTTTGGTGACAGATATTTTAACAGGACTGTAGATCACCATCGCATGACCAGATGATAGAGAGATACTGGGTATCTCTAGTTTCACTGCATAATAGAGAAACAAAAAACATTTTTACACATGATAACACTATGTTTTTTAAAATCCTATACAAACAAAAAAGATGAAAATCTTCTTTACCTTTGACAGATATATCAATTGTATTTCCTTGAGGATAATAGATTACTTGTTCTGGCAGTTTCTTATGGTATTCACAGAAGTATGACCCATTTAGACTGAAGTCTGCTTGAGGGAAGACAAAGGTTGCCGCTTCGTGCTCTGAGAATTTTTCCTTAGAAAATGAACCCTGAGTGTTTTTAAGCACAAATGTCCCACCCAAGTGCTCTGTTGCCACAGTACATGTAATTTCCACTTTTTCACCCCAGCTCACTTCTGTAGAAGGACTTAAAGTAATCTGGGGCTTTTTTAGATCACCTGAAAAAGATTCAAAGTCATAAATGCTGTACCTAGGAAAACCAAATCGTACATTCAAAATGAACCTGCATCCTTACCTAAACAGATGACACCAGCATCTTCACCATGTCCACAGTTATTCTCTCCAAAACCACGGTGTCTGCAATGTGTAAGAGCCACTTCTTGGCCTGTACACTCCACATTATCCATCCAAATTGGACCAGAGCCTCTACCAAAATGGGCACTGGTGGGGGCAGAGACTGCATGACCACAACCAAGCTGTCTGCATACCACATCAGCATTGCTCATTTCCCAGTCATCATCACACACGGTGCCCCACTGGCCTTTGTAGAAGACCTCCACTCTTCCAGAACACTGGCCCGAGCCACCAACTAACCGCACAAGGGCTGCATAAAATAAAAAAGAATCTTCATCTCAAACCTGATGGATACTTAAAGTCATCAAGATGCTTAAAGAGACATTTTGGAAGTTTTTACTAAAAACCAAATTTAAAATAGCCTTTATACTTGGCCCTTTATGACAAAAAAATCGTTTGATGAGCAGGCTGACACCTCAGTAGTTCAGCATCAATGCATCTTAAAGCCTGTAGCCTATTTTCCGTAATTCATTTCGGGTCGGAAGTTTCCATGCTGTTCAGTGGGTGTAAAATCAAGCGTGTCCATGTTAAATATGTCGGTCCTAACACAATCTAAGCCTTATATGCAAGATAGTTTTTGAGGATATTCAGAAATGCCTGGCATTCAGCTCAACTCAGACACTCTCTGCAACTCTAGGTAAGGTGAAAAAAGTAAAAAGAAATAACCTTGTTTAGTCGGAGGGAAACTGTTATCGAAAAAAACAATCTCTTACAAATTCCCTTTTACATATATTGATATATGGGTGTGGCTTTTACTTTTACTTCCTTATAAAAGCATTCATCCAGGCCTCAGAGCTGCAAGGCTAAGGTAAAGAAGTTGTTTATCCTATTCAGTTGGCATCACTCAAATATTTTTAGATTTAAAATTAATATAGAGGTAACAGTTTGTACTTGGGACAATGGTAGATTTTTGTTTTTCTACTTGTGAACCAAAAAAACAAAACCCCTTTGCAAGAGTAATGCACATGAGAGGGCTCCCCTAAACCAATGAGGGAAGGTTTGTAAATATTGGTAGAGATTTTATTTAATTTTTATTGAGATACTGGCAATCTGGAATGGCATCCGCCCATTGATCCAAGTTGACACCAGGGTGTGCAAATATTGTTGTTTTGGGAAAAGTAGAGGTGAGCAAACAGTTAAGGTAGAACTGTAAAAGGACAGTGTCTGGTTTCCACACTCACTCTTTCCACTGACCTTGAAGACCAGAACAAGTGCTCAAAATGTAAAAGGACCCACCCGAAGACGTCTGACACCAACTTTTGGCCTTTGGATTATTTATAAACACAACATAAATGTGAGGGGAGAAATATTCTGTGTCTTAATGAAAGTTTTTAAAATTAAAATTTTGTAACATCTAAGTGTTTGTTATTAAAACTAAAGAAGGCATGGTTGTCCAATGACTTCTTAATATGTTTCTTGGTAAGTAGTAAAAATGTTGCTTAGACTGACCCTGATTCTGAAGAGTTTAACATGTCTGTTAGGTCTTAAACTTTTACAATGAGATGTATTCTTTTTTACACGGGGTTTGTTAATTTTAGCAGCTCACTTTCCAGGGAAAACAAAAAATGGTGATTGATATTTAGCTCAAAGTAATTATAATGTTCTTTTTACATTTTCAGCAAATGGATCTTTTCATCATGAAAAGTCACATTAATCAATCACAATAACTATATGGCTTATTTTATCCCTTACATTTTATTGATTGATTTTTCTTTTTTTATTATTAATTTCATAAAGGATAAATATCCCTTTTGTAATCAAAAGTGTGGATGGTATGAGGCAGCAAGCTATGGAGCAGAAAAGTGCTGCAGTTCTGTATTTTGGCCACAGGTGGAAGTATTGTAAGCAAACTGCATAAAGTTACATGATCCCTCTTTAAAGTAATAATGATTGAACCTTTCACCATTAAACAAATGAATGAAAGCTGTCAAACCCTACATTTATCTAAATGTATTGATATTTAATGGAATTTAGGTTATCTCAGATTTTATTATGATTGCACCAATCTAATAAAGTTTAATACCATTTAATAAAAAAATAAAATAAATAAAAAATGGTTTATTACAAAATGCTGGGCAGTTGGAACATGGGGAGTTTGCTCCAGGCATTGAGGGATCAAAAGGCTTACTCTCATTTATATGAAAGAAAGCTTGGAGGTTGTTTTAGGCTTATTCAGAGGAAGCAGTATGGTGTTTGTCTTGGCCTTAAAACACTGGACCAGATCAGGGGACCTTTGGTTATCCAGTCCATATATGTTTTTTGGGCACTTTCTTCTCTCTCATCACTTATGCGTGACAGACATTTCCTTTTGTCACACTACCTTTTCCTGATCATTTGCCTTTCCTGGTGGTCTTACCTGTGTTGCTGTTAAACTTCAGGTCCTTCCTCAATAGAGCAGATTTTGTAACGCTATTACTGCTAGACAGTTTTCTGCAGCCACTGAATAGTCTCAGTGTTGACTCTGACTTATATGTACAAATATTATTTAACTGAGATTTCAGTGCCCTATTCCAAACTATTTAAAATCTGTGAGCTGCTCCACACTGCCCCATCATGACAATAGGTCTAAAAGAAGGTCTGTCACCTGCGTTTCCTAATTATCTGCTGACATTAAGACCAAGAAAGTGGTAATTGAAACATGAGGAAATCACGTGGATGTGTTGAAAAAGAGTGACAGCTTATTTCAGGCCAGCGAACAGAACCATTTCATAAGCATATTTGATGAGAGAGAGGTTACTTTTGTTAAAATACGACTCATTAGGGTACAAATAGAACAAGAGTGGAGATAACACACGACCACGTAGAACACTTGTATTTAACACTATGCATTCAGATAGAAAACTATCACCACATACCTGTTGGGGTTTGTCTCCCAGAAATAACAAAGTCTAGCTGCACAAGATGGCTGCACATTCAGGTCATTTAGATACTTTAAGGGAATGTGGGGTTGGATCGTATTGAAGGCAGATTAATAGTCCATAAAAAAATATTTGCACATACGTTTGAGGTGTCTAAAGGGCTTTATACCTTATCCAGGGGGAATATGGCATCCTTTACCCACTAATTAGCAGTAGGCAAATAACATGGGGTCTATGTGGTTAAACGCTATGGACAGAGTTCCCTACTCACCAGATACTCCATTCTTATGTTTAGAACTGATAAAAGAGTGAATGGTCTGAAGCCAATTTGAATTTTTGCCTGTATTGTTTTTGGCAAAGGGGAAATAATTCTTGCCTTCCATGCTTGTTGAAAAGAGGTAATGCTCAGAAACCTCTCAAATATTTGGTCAAACCCAGCTGTGTGTCACATTCCTTTAATTTAGAACCTTCACTGCAATACTGTCTGGACCAGTGACATTGTGAGGATTATTTCATTCAAAAATTGGAATCATCTCCTTATTGTCTGATTCCACCAAAGCAGGTTTCAAATCTGCATACATGGAATCAGTTTCATAATTAAAATCATGCTTGTCAAAACTGGAGTAGTTGTCATCGTAATCATAATGGTCGGGGGAAAAACTTTTTGAATTTTGTCGCCATTATTATCTTCACCACCCTTCAGGCATTACCCTTACTCAATTTTTGTTTAACTGTGTATCATTTTTTCCATGCAGATGTGGTCAAATAATGATAACAGTTGTATAACATTGACTTCCCTGACCCTGACCCTGACCCTAACCCTTACCGACAAATACCTAGCCCTAAGCATGACCGTAACTCAATTCAGACGTTAGTCCTAAACCTAACACCCACTCTAAGAAGAGAACTTTTTCTCAATGGGGCCAGTCATTGTTCCGAAAAAAGTCACCTAGATATAGCTTATTTCTGGGAAATTGTCCCCACAGTATAGAAAACACATGACCAGAGAAAATACACACACAAACAAACATATAATATTTTTAAGATGCTTTGGCATTTCATTGACCTAATACTCAGAAAAACTGAGATATGGTCTTGAAAGTTCGACAGCAGCTTCAAACCCCTTACCTGCACACATGACTCCTGCATCATGCTCATGTCCACATGTCGATCTACTGAAACCATTCACTGAGCATTTTTGAAGAGAAGTCACATTGTTGAAGCACAGACTGCTGGCTTCCACCACAGTTCCATTGCCTTGACCAAAGCTGGCACCACCAGGAGCAGTTAAAGCATGGCCACACTCCAACACCTGGCAT
Organism: Jordanella pulchra; assembly: GCA_034780135.1. Lineage (NCBI taxonomy): Eukaryota > Metazoa > Chordata > Actinopteri > Cyprinodontiformes > Cyprinodontidae > Jordanella > Jordanella pulchra. The sequence goes on along the minus strand of JAUZNJ010080598.1, from coordinate 8,004 downwards.
ACAAGTTCTGCTTTGCTTTCTGTCCAGGCTGCATCACATACTGTTTGCCATGTATCACCATGACGGACCTCTACTCTTCCAGAACACTCATCTTTTCCATTAGTCAACCGGACCTCCAAGCTCCCTGTGAAGTCAGGTCATAAAACTATTTAGCCATTAGGGAGAAAAACTTCAAATAAAGAGTTCTGAAGTCAGATGTTTTTAAACAACAATAAATCTAAGCAACAAGAACTATTTTATTTATTTTCAAGAGAATTACATCCACAATACCTGGCAAACAAAAGTGAAAGCAACCATTGACAGCCATCAATGTTTAACTTTTCAGACATTAATCCTTACCTGAACAAATCACACCAGCTATAGCAGTTGTGTTGCAGGTTCTGTCTCTGTAAGGTCTCTGTGGGCATTGAGAGAGTGTAGACTCCCTTCCACTGCATTCAATTTGTTCAATCCAAGTCTGTCCTGAGCCGAGCCCATACTCAGATAATCCAGTAATCTTATGAGCCCTTCCACAGTTCAGTTGTCTGCACACCACTGTTGCATCATGAATGTCCCAGGATTCCCCACACACTGTTCCCCACTGGCCTTTATCATAAAACTCCACTCTTCCAACACAGTGATGAGACCCTTCAGCTAACCTAACGTTTCCTGAAAATTGCAAGTGAAAAATAACAATAACCATGAAACTGAAAGTACATGTTATGTTTTAAACTTAGATTATTTCAATTAAGTTGGTTTGGGTTAAATTTGACAAACGTAGCACATACCAGAACACTGCACCGATGCTTCTTCGGTACGATCATTTCCAGTCTTGGTATACTCTCTTAGTGTACACTGACTGACAGATCGCTCTGTACCACTACAAGTCATCTTTAAGCCTCTCAGGTCTCCACTTTGACCAAATGATCCTGGAATTTTAACAGCATCTCCACAATTCATCTCTCTGCACACCACTGCAGCTTCATTCATACCAAAGTTGATCTTGTATATTGGTGACCAGTGGCCACCGTGATAGACTTCAATCCTGCCAGAACACACATCACTGCCATTGATTAACCTGAGGTTAGCTAAAAAACAGAAAAAAAAGTTTGGTTAGGGGGGAAAAAGATTTAGTGAAAAACATATATATATTATTATTAACCACACATTTGAAACAGTGACTGAAAGATTGTAACATACCTGAACAAATCACCCCGGCATCTTCCCCATGGCCACAATTATTTTCTCCAAAAGGAGGACGTCTGCAATGTATAAGCGAAGACTCATTGCCAAAGCAATTGATGTCATCAAGCCAGATATCTCCTTGGCCTTGACCAAAGTAAGCTGACGTTTTAGCTGTCTGAGCAGTTCCACAGTCCAGGGCTCTGCACACGACCTGAGCATCTCGGATGTCCCATTCATCATCACACACTGTTCCCCACTGACCATCATGCAGAATCTCCACTCTGCCAGAGCATCGATCAGTGCCATTGACAACCCTAAGAGGTGGACTACCTAAAGAATAGTCATATTTGTAGCAGTTGTTCATTGCCATTTTTATTTGGAATGGGATAAACTTTAAAACCTGGCTTAACTACACTGCTCAAAACGATAAAGGGAACACATAAACAACACAATATGACTTCAATTAAATCTAATTTCTGTGAAATAGACTGTCCGCTTCGGAAGCAACACTGATTGACAATTCAATTCAACATGCTTTTGTGCAAAGGGAATAAACAGCAGGTGGAAATTATTTGTAATTAGCAAGACACACTCAATCAAGGAGGGGTTGTGTAGGTGGGGACCACAGACCACTTCTCAATACCAATTCTGTCTGATGTTTTGGTCACTTTTAAATGTCTGTGGTGCTTTCAGACTTTTAGTAGTATGAGACAGACTCTACAACCCACACAAGAGGCTCAGGTGGTGCAGCTCATCCAGGATGGCACATCAATGCGAGCTGTGCTGAGTCTTTCAGCATAGTGTCCAAAAGCTGGAGGCAGAACAAGGAGATAGGCCAATACAGTAGGAGACGTGAGGAGGCCGTAGAAGGGCAACAACCCAGCAGCCGGACCGCTATCTGCACCTTTGTGCAAGGAGGAAAAGGAGGAGCACTGCCAGAGCCCTGCAAAATGACCTCCAACAGGCCACAAATGTATATGTGTCTGCACAAATGGTTAGAAACCAACTCCACAAGGATGGTATGAGGACCCAACGTCCACAGATGGGGGGTTGTGCTCATTTCATTTGCCAGAGAACACCAGGATTTGCAAATTCACCACTGTTGCCCGTGCTCTTCAATGATAAAAACAAGTTCACACTGAGCACATGTGACTGACGTGACAGAGTCTGGAGACACAACAGAGAGCAATTTGCTACCTGCAACATCCTTGAGCATGACCAATTTGGCAGTGTAATGGTGTGGGGTGGCATTTCTTTAGAAGGCTGCACAGCCCTCAATGTGCTCCCCACGCCAAATCATTAGGTACCAAGATGAGATCCTCAGATCCCTTTTGAGACCATTATCTGGTACAGTTGGCCCTGGGTTCCTCCTAATGCAGGCTAATGCTAGACCTCATGTGGCTGGAGTGTGTCTGCAGTTCCTGATTAAGAGTAGGGCATTAAATCGAGGGACTGGCGTGCCCAATCTAATTCAATTGATGATTCTTTTGTGATTTTGTCGTCAGCAGATTCGACTTTGTACCGAACAAAGTATTCAATGAGAATATTTCATTTATTCTGATCTAGGCTGTGTTATTTGACTGTCCCTTTATGTTTTTTGAGCAGTGTATACTAACCTACTGGAAATGGCACATCATTGAAACCATAGAAGCAACCAGATTCCTATAATTTTGTCATTTATGAAACAATATTTGGTTAAATAACATCTTTTCCATTCTTGACTTATTTAGTAGTAACTTTAGTTTAAAAGAAGGCATTTCTAAACAGGTCAGACTGGGAAACCACTTTATACAGGAAAATTTCACATCTTATTTTTACATTCTCTGCCTTACCTGAACATGCAACGGAAACACCATCACATCTCCCAATATGTTCGTCAACCACACACTGGCTAATAGAGCTCACATTACCAGTGCATCTACTTATGAATCCACGAAGTGGGCTGTCACCAAAAGTGAAGACATCTTGAGATTTTTTGGGGGTTCCACAACTTAGTTCTTTACAGAGAACTGTTGTCTCTGTAGTACCCCAACTGTTACTGCAGATCTTTCCCCAGCGACCATTGTGGAAGACCTCCACTCTGCCAGAGCAGCTGTCAGTCCCATTAATCAATCTCACAGTTTCTGGGCATTAAACAGTTTAAGAATTAGATTTATCTCAAATTATTTGTACATACATAAATAACAAAAACAGAGTATATGGTACCTGAGCAGATTACACCAGCATCTTCATGGTGGTCACAGTCGTGCTCTCCAAAACCTCTATGTGGGCAGTCAGATAGGGACTTCTCATGACCAGTGCAGTCAACATCATCCAACCAGACCTGATCTTGTCCTTTGCCAAAAAATGCCTTGTACTTGACAGCAAGTGCATTCCCACAGTTCATCTCTCGACATGTTACAGCTGCTTCCTGCATACCCCACTTGTCATCACACACAGTTCCCCACTGTCCTTCATAGTAGACTTCTACTCGACCAGAACACCGATTAGTCCCGTTTATAAGCCGAATTGGCTTGCTATCTGTCAAGTTTCAGAATAGAAATTGTAATTAGTTATAAAAATTATAGAAAATTAGTATTATAATGTCAACTGACTTACTCATGCAGGAAATAGTAGCATCAATGCAGGTTTCTCTGAATTCCTGTAGAGTACACGCAGAGATGGAGGTCTCATTTCCAACACAATTGGTTTTGATACCGTTCCGCCCCTGTCCTTCTCCAAAGTACTGTGTTGCAGATTGAACAACAGGTGACCCACAGCTGATCTCCTGGCACAACACCTCAGCTTCCTCCTTCCCCCACTCGCTACTGCACACTCGTTTCCACAGACCATCATTGAAAAGCTCCACTCTGCCATTACAACGATTTGTTCCATTGACAACTCGAACATGTTCTGAAAGTAAAGGGCAGTGAAAAGAGTGTCCTTTACTTTTTAAATAGACGGCAACAACAACAACAACAAAAAAAGAACAAATAACATTTCCAAAATATAGAATTTGTCTTAAAAGACTTAGATATTAAATATTTCTTTTGTTATCATTTTTCAATTTCATACCTTTGAAGCATTGGTCAATAGTAAAAAATAGGAGCATTATGCAAGTACATTTTGCATTCTCTAATCATAAATTTTTATCAGCTGTGTTGCTTTGTACGTAAGCTTATTGCACTCACCAAACAAAATAAAATAAGGTCTGCATCAATATGCATATTAAAATGAGTAATATAAAGCTTACCTGAGCATACAACACCAGCATCTTCACTATGCCCACAATTATTAATACCAAATGGTTTGTGCTGGCATTTGGTAATGGAGGTCTCTTTCCCAGTACACTGCACATCATCCAGCCAGATCTCATCCCTGCCTTCTCCAAAGAACGCAGCTTTTTTGGCCTCCATAACTGTGCCACAATTTAACTCTCGGCATACCACCTCAGCGTTGGCAATGCTCCAGTGATCGTCACACACTGTTCCCCAGGCATCCTGATAAAAGATCTCCACTCTTCCAGCGCAACGGGAAGGGCCAACCAACCTAAGTTTCTCACATTCTGAAAACGAAAGGTTACCACACAAAACTGAAGAGCCTCCTTTAATACGATCTACCTGCATATCCAATCATCTATTCTTGAAATGTACTCACCTGTTAGTTGTTGTAAGCTCAGAAGACCTAAAGGTCGATTATATACAATTACATTATATACAATGTTTTATTATAATCACAGTGTCTTATGCTCTGGTTTTGATGGAAATATTTGCTCAGAGTTATATTAGTGCTATAACATAATCCTCCTAGTATGTTAAAAAGCAAAACCTCACCTGTGAATAAAATGGAAAGATAAAGCTGTTTATCCATATTATATCCTTTGAGGAGACACAGCACTGCAAAGAGTAAAGAAAAGGTAAGTAAGAAGAGAAGTTACTGTTCCCCAAAAATGTTTCAAGCACAGAGTATTTTACATGTGAGTAATTCCATGAGGAAGACATGAGCCCCCTTTGTATTGTTATTTCAGCTTCCACAAACAGTTAAAATATGTTAACCTCTTACCTGAACATCTACAAATTCCAACTCACTGTTAAGATATTAATAAGAAAAATATAATATAAAATATAAAAACGTGTTAATATCTTAAATCTCCATAGGTTCCATGCTCCATGCAGGTTCGGGAATGCTATGAATAAAATGGACTTGTGGACTTGGACTGCAAACTGACCACATGTTGACATTTTGATCAATCATTAAAGATGAAGAATGACAGGGGATATTATTTTGTTTTACACCATACAAACAAAAAAGCTTGAAAAAAACATTCAAAACTCAAAAAGAACAGAGCACTTTTGTATATGTAATAGTTTTAGAAAACAGATTTGTAAGATATTGTTTTTTTTATATACATATAGGTTTAAAAGGACATGCCAAAAGATCCTCTCCCCCTATAGATCAAAAGAAAGTTTGTTTGAGAACAAATGCACAGGAACTTGATCTCTGACCATGGAAACATAGCTTATGCCTGTAACAGTATTTGTTAGATGCTCCAATACATCAATTAAACCTTTATTTTAATTCTTCAATATTTTGTGAAGTTACTTTTTAACAGTGTGAAGACTTTTACCTAGTCTAATCAGCTAGAAATCAGCTTACAATATCAGCTTAAAATATGCATGCATATTTACATTTTTTACAAAAATATTGAGGTGAACCTTTTAACAGATTTTTCAAATGAGTAGATACAAATTCTTGTCATAACACTGAGGTGTTTTGTTTTTAGCATTATTGTAATGTAAGCTTTTTATTTTTTTCATTAATATATAATGATGCTCAACTCTTGAGTTTTTTAGCATTATTGTAAAGTATGTTTTTTTCATTTTATTAATATAAAATTATGCTCTTTTTAAAATTATTTTCTTACCTCTCAGGCTTGATGCAGCTTCTTAACAGAAAAACAAAAACTAATATGCACTCAATATGTTGCCTTCAGAAACACTTGATATTCAGGAACTAGCTCCTGCACAGTATTTGTTACACCCCTATGAATCTGGATGCAAAACATCTCCTATTATGCAACCCTGTGATCAGCATAATTATACATTTCCTTGCATATAACAGCATTGAATAAAAGCACCTATTAAATTGTCCAATCAGCTTATATTTCTAATTGCTTGTGTTGTGTTTTACAAGTAAACTATTGTAGTTTTAACAAGTATTCAGATCTCCCTTTAAATTAGAGTAAACTTAATGTTTCCATAAAAAAAAGGAAAAATATTAACAGCAAAAGAATTTTGTACATTTTATTTTTTTTCCTGCAGGGGTGGAGTCTACTAAAATGGCAGAAGCACAATTTATTGTCTAGTCAGCATTTTGGCCCTACGGACTTAATATTGTGATAACACCAAATCAGCAGAACTTCTCATTATTCTTTCATTGTGTAGCTTTCACAAATAAAGCATTTCAAAAGCTATATTCAATTTATATTCACCTGTTTTATTAAAACCTACTGGTCTATAATGCTATGAACACACAAACATCCATAAAAGGCTTGGGAGATCTCTTTGGTTTGGTGTGACATCTGCTGTCCAGGCTATTTGGGGTCCTCTTGTTAGCTGGATGGGTGACAGATCCTAGGTTTATGAATAAGACCCCAGATCTTTACTCATACAAAATGGCTAACTCCTGAAGCGCAGGTACAGATTTATACCGCCCTGAATAATATTGTGTAATCACCATAGATTTTGGCCTCCTCACACATGGAAATTTAAGGGATACCTGCTGCCCTTAAGCTTTGTTTGATATTTACCTTAGTTGTCTGTTGTCTTTTTGCTATTTTGTTCTCTCCTTTCTTTCTACGATTCATACAGGTGTGGAAGCAGACTCCTAGGAGTTACTGTAAATATTCTATATTGTATATTTTTGCTGTTTTGTTTTATTTTTTTTCTCTTTTCTCTTTTCCTATGACAGAGTCGTAATGGTCTACTTGTGAAAGTAAATCTGTTGGCCTACCATCTAGCTCTGAGAGATCTATTCCCAGAGCCAAATAGACACATTGTTGTTTGAACATATAAAGTTCTTAAGTTGAGGTTTTGTCTATAGTCATATCCCCCCACTCTATCAGTAAATAATTTTTGAATTTTTTTCCTTTTAATAAATTGTTTCTAACTTTATACATAAACTGTGCAGTTTGAAATCAACCAAATCTAGAAATTTCAGGAAACAAACTCTATAAATAAATTGTTGATAGGGGACAATAAAATCAACCTTGTGAAGTATTCTAATGGCTCTTTTCTGCAATGTGCATAATGGTTGAAGTAAAGTTTTGTAAGTGTTGCCCCAAACTTCCACACAGTAACTTAGATTGGGCAAAATAAGTAAACAGTAAAGAATATGAAGGGCAGAGGAGTTTAGAAATTTGCTTGCATTAGAAAGAACTCCAATACTTTTAGCTATTTTTGATTGAAGATATTTAATAAGATGTTTCCAACAGACCTTATTATGATTAAAAACTCCCAAAACCGAATTTCAGTCACTCTTCCCACAGTCACATTATCAATTATTATTTGAACATTACTATGCCTTTTACAATTCCCAAATAACATGAACTTGGTTTTATCTAAGTTCAGTGCTAATTTGTTGATATCAAACCACTTTTTCAATTTACATAACTCTGAATTCATTTTTATCAAAAGTTGCCATAAATTTTCACGTGTACAAAAGAATTTTGTACCATCTGCAAATAAAACAAAATTAAGGGTTTTGGAAACTTTACATATATCATTTATATACAGTGGGGAGAACAAGTATTTGATACACTGTTGATTTTTCAGGTTTTCCCACTTGCAAAGCATGTAGAAG
>JAUZNJ010080587.1:0-15559 GCA_034780135.1 Jordanella pulchra | reverse complement strand
TTTTCTGCTGAATAACCTAATTTGCGTGACCCAAACTGCTGTTGAAGACGGACTAAAAAAAACAACACAATTTCTGACTGTCACAGCTTGTTATTGCTGAGACTAAAACATCTTCTTTGTACTTTTGTTTCAGTAAAATTGAGGGAGAAAAAAAGGTCAGAACAAAAAAATAGATTAGCAGAAAAGACGTACCTCCCTTTAGTTTCAGGGAATCAGAATCTGTGAAAGACTTTAAAAATATGGCTTTTGTGTTTTTGCTGTTTTTGCTGTTTTTTTTTATATGCAAAACAGGAGTGTCAACGACATGCCTTGGATCATACTGATACAATCCTGTGTTATACTTTAGTGGGGGGTTTTTTTCTGGTACTTTAAGCTTCCCTGTTTGCTGATCTTCATCCCATAGGTAACTACAGCTCCTTCATGCAGAAGGAGATCTTTGAGCAACCAGAGTCTGTGGTGAACACCATGAGAGGAAGAGTCAACTTTGACAACAACACAGGTTTGAGAGTAGCTTCAATGAGTCTTCTGTTGGATCCGTTGGGGATGCATTTTATTTTAGATCATGTACCTTTTAGTGCTTGAAATTTAATAAAAGGGGAAAAAAACATCTGTTTGCCTTTTTGTCGTTAGCCAACCACAAGGTGTTTTACTGGGATGTAATGTGATAGATGAACACAAAGTAGGGCATTTTTATGAAGTGAAAAAGAAAGATAAATTATTACAGCACCCATTTGATTAGATTTTAAAAATATTTATTTCCTTACAGGACAAGAATTATTTCAGCAGTTGTATAAATTAATGAACACTGAACCTGGTTGGATGATTTTAGTTCACATCAGGGATTCATCTGATCTCTTTACCTTTTTGGTTAAAAATAGTGATTGGAATATGACTGAAGAGCTGTGTGATTTGCCTTGTAGTAACACTGGGTGGACTAAAGGATCACATCAAGGAAATCCAAAGATGTCGGAGACTTATCCTTATTGCTTGTGGCACCAGCTACCACGCTGGAGTAGCTGTAAGTAGTTTTCAATGTCTCACGTTTTCCTTTTTTGGTCCCCAATGGCGTAGAATAACACTCGCTTGTGCTTTTTCTGTTTTTGTTTTTTTTAGACCCGCCAGGTTCTGGAGGAGCTTACTGAGTTGCCTGTTATGGTAGAGCTGGCCAGCGATTTCTTGGACAGAAACACCCCAGTCTTCCGAGACGATGTCTGCTTTTTTATCAGCCAATCAGGTGGGGATCTGTGGACCATCTGAACTGGATTTAGTCAACATTTCCCATCTCTAGTCCACTTTAGTTTGTGATATATCTTTGGGGGATCTTGGTTTCTCTTCTGAAGCTTTTTTAGACCAGGGGGCTTCTTCTAGCAGAGGCAGCTTCTGATCATTTCTGCCAACCCTGCAGGGGAGACTGCTGACAGCCTCATGGCTCTGCGTTACTGTAAGGAAAGAGGCGCTCTGACAGTTGGTATAACCAACACAGTGGGGAGCACTATATCCAGGGAGACAGACTGTGGAGTCCACATCAACGCTGGGCCAGAGATTGGAGTAGCCAGCACCAAGGTAAAGCATCACAACCACAGTCTCTCCTTTAAGCTGTGAAATCCTTGTATTTATGGACATTCTTTAGTGTTTTTAACAAGTTAAATGTCATTCAATTAAAGAGAAATTAACTGCACGTGGTATAATTGCATACTAAAAACCAGATTGTTGCTACATGAACATACATGCATTCAGTACCATCCAGAATCATTGGAGAAATATTAAAGAAATCAAAGCTCTTAAACACGTTTATCTAATGTTGCTGGAGCATCTGTTTTACACTTAAAAATTTAGAAAAATGAAACCCTAAAATTGATAACCTCTATCTAATTTATACCCTGTTTATAACCTCAAACGAAGTGTAACCTTGGATTCGCCAAGCCAATTGTTTGTGAGACATCTTGGGAAAATGTCCTTTTCCTCCATGACTAACATACAGCTGTGGAGTTTGAGTGGAACTATTGCAGCAATCTTCCTTCCATGGCCACCTTCATGTTTGAGTTCACTGACCCTTAAACTCCTAGCTTGGTCCAGCTGTAAACATGCTTTTAGTATTATCTCACTCAAAGCAATTATTGTTTACGATAACAAAACTCCCATCATCAATCTGCTCCCACCTTTTGATATTTTCTCCCCCTGTAACCCAACAAAGACGATTGAAAAGGTCAACACTTATTGTCCCACAGTCAGGAAACTTGGGTGACAGTGTCAAAAAAGTAGACAGAATTCAGAAAGAAATCTGGTATTATCAGTGTTGGTATTTATGCTTCTTCTCCTTCATGGTTTTACAACCAGATGGATTTTTCCAGCTTGGATTGAGAGCAAAGCGAAAATCTTTGGCAAATTTGGGTGCAGAGAGAAAGAGAGAGAGTGAAGCAGGTCCTTTCCTGGTCCAGATCTTGGGCTTGGCTCGGTGACTTCTGCCGCTAAAAGGCCCTGTAGCACCCCTTAGAGACGCCATCGTTTATGGCTCTGTTTGTTGGGCCACAGATCCACCTTCCCAAAAACACTGAACATTTACAGCCCATCGGATTATTAAAGAACCCAAACTTTTTTTTTCCTGCTATTCTGTTAAAGATCCATGGAAAAAGTAGATGAGACTAAAACCTTTGATAGAAATCATTTTGGCTGATCTGATCAACAGAACTTGGAAGACGTCAGCTTTGTGAATTACATAACAGCATTTATTGGGATATTGGAGGCTTTCAAAGTTTTCCTTCAAAGTTACAGTAACAGAGGGTTCTGCTTGTCATATCTAAAGGGAGCAGATGCTGCGCAGTTCTGTTAAAACCACTTCAATATTGGTGATATGTACAAGCATGTAAATGATCTGAGCTTCAGGGTAGAACTAATGTGGTTGTTGCATCACAGCAAGAACGAGGAGAGGTTTTGTGTTAATGTTGCATCAAAAAAAAGCAACACACGGGTTTAATGGTTATTTTCTTGGCTGTAAATACTGGCATTAACTTTGCCCTGTGGGTTCTTGGCTTTCTTGAATCTCCAAAATGGGCATGGAAGGTGTCCAAAAACTCTGCTGGAGTGGGTGGTACTGGCGATGGATGTGTGTGAGGTTTGAGCCGTGACATTTCCAGGATGATCAGCGTGGTGTTTTTAAATATAATCTTAAGAACTCATCAGGTTTTCCAGGATGAGCAGTTTGGTACTTGAGCCTGCTCCTCCCCATCTGGGATACATTAGTAGCAATGCTATTAAAACAAGAAGACATCTTAGGAAAAGGCTCGGTTCCTTGGGTTCAGTTTGATGATGAATACTTTGATATCTGCTAACAATTAGCAGTATTTTGCTGTCCTGTTGTATTTTTTAATTATAAGTTTATGAAGTATATTTCCGGTGGTTAATAATGATATATTTTGTTTTGGCTGTGCAGGCCTACACCAGTCAGTTTGTGGCTCTGATCATGTTTGCGCTGCTGATGTGCGATGACAGAATCTCCATGCAGCCCAGACGCCGTGAAATAATCCAGGGTCTGAGAGTTCTGCCAGGTAAGCCCAGACAAATTTACTCCATGGTATAGTCAGGGAAGTCCCAGACCAGAGTGATGTTAAAATGCAAAAAAACAAAACCACAGACTGACCAAAAAATAACAACATTTCATCGCCTCTTATTTAATGTAACCAAGTCATTTGGACGGGAAACTGAGTTAAGAGAGAAGCATTGAGTGCAAAGCTCACTCCAAGCCCATGTTTATCTAGTGTCTTGCTAAAGTCTTCATACTCTCGAACTTTTCCAAATTTTGACTTGGATCCACAAACTATGTAGCATTTAACTTTGATTTTGTGTGAAATATCAACACAAAGTAGGCCATGACTGTGAAGCTGGTGGTAAATATTACATTGTTTTAAAAATTGTTTACTTCTAAAAATAAAAAGATGAGATGTTCATTCTTATTCTTATATTGTGCAGCCTGAAAACCATGTTTCATTACATTCTGTTTATAATAATACACTAATTTGTGTTGCTCTATCACATAAAATAAATTAGTTTGTCGTTGCAACATGTCATAACGTTCAAAATGTATTAACACTACATTTTACTCAAACTTCTGTTTCAAAGTGGATTATTTTTCTCTAATCGGCAAAAGAGAAGAAAAACTCTATAGAATTTCTTTCTTCCTTTTTTTTTGTTAGATCTGATTAAGGAAGTCCTCAGTTTAGATGATGAGATCCAGAAGTTGGCAACTGAGCTGTACCAGCAGAAGAGCGTGCTGATCATGGGCAGAGGCTACCATTATGCAACATGTTTGGAAGGAGCGCTGGTAAGCAAATCCAGATTAATTTTTTACAAGCTTAATCAGATCGTTCTTTTGTTTTCTTTCTCTCCCCATGTGAGCCTTTGAATACGGCTCTTAACTGGCATAACAGATGTGATTTGAGAGGTTTAGAAATAAATCTAGTATCTGGGGAACTATGTTAAGTTTAATGTTTGTTTATAAAAGTGAAAACAATTGTATTAGAAATACTCTAATTATATCAGACTCTGACAGACTCAACTCTGTCAGACTTTAGAGATATTCGGAAAGAGGTATTTTACAGTGTAATCTAGGTCTGTTAGTCTGATTTATTACAATTTAAGGTTTATATCTTGTTTTAATCTCTGGGGTCTCTTTTCTCCTCTACAGAAAATCAAGGAAATCACTTACATGCACTCAGAGGGAATCCTGGCTGGAGAGCTGAAGCACGGTCCACTGGCTCTGGTGGATAAACTGATGCCTGTTATCATGATCATCATGAGAGACCACACCTACACCAAATGCCAGAACGCTCTGCAGCAAGTTGTTGCACGTCAAGTAAGGGTTACCTGAGCCAGATGCTAGAATTGGTTGAAAATCTTTAGGGAAAAAAAGTTTAACTCTACAAAGCAAAGTTTTCTTGATTCACAAAAAGCACATTTTATAGAAGCTGTTATAAATGATCATGTATTGGGTTGAAAATACAGTATTCCTCTTCTTAGCTTTAAGGCTGCATAAAATTGACTGATAAATTAATACTGAACATTGTGATGTTTACGCCTAGCCTATATTTCACCGACTCTTCATCACAATGAAGCATCTCTTACTGTAACATCTGACATCAAATATACATCAGGTGTATTAAAAGACTTTCATCTTTCAGATGTTTGAATACTAAATGAACATGCACAGCAGTTTTTTGGTTGCAGCATTCCATTCACTGGTGATTGTGATTTGATCGATTGCACAGCTTTAATACATTTCAACTTTTCTTACAATTTAAACTTGTGCCATGTGGCCACCTAAATTCTCTTTGAGTCCCACCTCTAATTTTTCCCCTCACACAGTAGAGGGAAGGACGTTAAATGATGACATCACATCTCTCTGTAACATGGAGCACATAGCTTTTGAAAAATATCTGACTGTAAATGAGCAGGAAAGTCTTTTTGAAGCTTATATGATTCATATTCAGGGAACTTTTCAACTTGTATTGATTTCCAGGGTCGCCCCATTGTGATCTGTGACAAAGATGACCACGAAACCATCAAAAACTCTTGCCGCACCATCAAAGTGCCCCACGGTGTGGACTGCCTGCAGGGCATTCTGAGCGTCATCCCTCTGCAGCTGCTGTCCTTCCATCTGGCTGTCCTCCGAGGATATGATGTAAGCTCTGACCCTAAAATTCCCCCTCCTTGAAAATAACTATGCAAACTGATCCTATAGCTTCACATGTGTTGTTATCTTTGCTAATGATTTCGGTTATTGCCAGAAAAAGGATTCTGCAACACACTCCGAAGGAATGTTTCTGTATATTCCCAGTGGCTCCTCTAAACCACTTTGTAGACAAACAGTTGGGAGCCACCACCAGAAATAAACATTGCGTGTTTATATACAGATAAAAGTATTTCCAACTGACTCTAAAAAGTTGAGCAAGTTTTTTTATTTTTTTATTTTAAGGATAGGAACTTGCAGGCTTAGATTTTTCAGGGGAATTTTTAAAAGTCAAGAGTAAATAAGTGGGTCATGTAATCCTACTCGGCACTGATGTCCTTGTTTTATTGTATGTGATATACTCACACTAGGTAGTGCATACGTGTATGGAAGAAGGAAAATGATACCTGTAATTTAATTAGTATAAGTTATGGGTTCAAGGTTTATTAGAAAAGAGTGAACACAGCAGACAAAGGAAAAGCTGTGAAGACATTTAGCACAGAGTTATGTTATAAACCCAAATCCCAAGCTTCGAACATCTCACATATCAATGTTTAAATAAACTACAAAAGGGTGACACAACTGCAAACCCAACATGTCCTGCTGTGACACTTTTCTTCAGGAGGAACATGGAAGCTGCTCAGAGTTGCTTTGAAGACAGATGCTGCTAAACAAATAAAAAACCTTAGTTATCAAAATGTTAGCAATAAAGAACTGCTAAAAGGTTAACCCAGTCTGGACAAAAAAATTCAATTAGTCCAGATGTTTTTGAAGACAGGCCTAATTTTTGGGTTCTAATGTTCAAAGCTGATGAAGAAAAAACAAAGTTTCCAAAGGGGCTGAATACAAATGTTATGGATTTCATTTATAAAATGAAAAGCCGCTGTATAGTTTTCCTTCGGCTTCACCGTTATAAACCACCTTTCTTATTAAATCACAATGCAATAAAACCAATCTTTTTTTTTTTTTTTTGTTAGATTTAGCAAACAGCATTTTTTAGTTTGCCAGCAGCTTTCAATCATTAGTAGACATCTTCTAAGCTATTGTTCTTACTAATACTATGAGTTAAAGCCAGTGTGGAAACCTGTTGGATCTCTACTATTATTTACTGTTACCATTACATGTGCATGAGTTTAATTAAGATTTTCCATGTTTAAATTCAGGTGGACTGTCCAAGAAACCTGGCCAAGTCTGTGACCGTAGAGTAAATGTCCGCATCCTTCACCTGACGACAGGACCCTGGCCGGCACACATTCAAACACTGACACCAAGGGGGGAATCTGTATGAAGAAGAGTAAACTAAATCCTGTTTGGGTTTCCCATATTATCCCTGTTTTAAATGCAATATTTTAGGCAAGCCTTGTGAGTTTTAATGTCCCATCTTATTTCTATATCACCGTTGTTGAAACCGCTGTCTTTGTCAGATTACTGTCACTGAACATTGCTCTGTGGTGTCTGGGCTGACATCTTTTTCTCATTTTGTTGTTTTTAAAGATTTTAGATGGCAGTCAACAGTGAGCATATGGTTACTTTTTTATTTATCAAGCTCACCACATAAGTTGCTGATTGGTCTCTGGGGGAGCTGATCTTTGAGCTGTCTGCAGAGACTTTAGAGACCTTCCAGGCTCATTTTCTCTTTTAGTGCAATGATTTGTAGGTTAGTTGGGATAACTTTCCTTGGCAGCTAATGATTTAAAGCGTTTTACTCCGTGGTGGAAGTAAACCACGGACTTGAATCATTCCAAGCCATAGGTCATCGCTTCTTCATAATTGCAGCTAAGTTTTGTGACCGTTTCCCAATCTTGGATTTTTTTTTTCGTCTTCTGAGGACACGGAAGTAGCGTCTCATATCAGATTGTAGAAAAATCCTTGTTTGCTACTTGTGCAAGTTGCAGATCCTCATTCTGTAATAGTACGGGTAGAATTGTAGTTGGTTTCTGCTGCCTTACAGAGATCTTATTTGTTTTTGTTTTTAACTAGAACTACTTTAACTGAAGTGAGTAAATGATTCTTATCTGAAGTTAAAGCCCTCCTTCTGCCGCCATGACAGTTGCCATTACATTCTGGGACCATTTGTTACTTGTCTATATATATGTTTTCTTTTTTCCTTTCTAAGTGATTTCTTTGTATTCTTATGGAGGGTCTTTTATTAAGAAGTGAATGTTAAGGTTTTGAAATGTCATACCAAAAAATATGTGCAACGGCTTTGACTACAAACCAAAATATGTCTATTTTTTTGTTCGTACATTGTTTTTATAGCAGAGCTGCTTTGCTGGCCTGTAATGAGGACAGTTTACGTTTTACTCTCATGTTGTTGTGTTTACTGACGTAGAAAGCCGGAGGCGACATGAGTGTCTGTGATCCTTTGTGTGTATTTCCCTCAAATGTCAGGGAAAGAATGATGTGCACCCAGTTCAAAAGAAATGAAGTAGAACTGCAAATTTTGGGTTTGAAGATACTTATCACCTTTTACGTTGAAACATAACAGGTACTGAAACTGAAAAAAGGCACTAAGAATTAGAGAATATTGTTATAATTTTAAAACCCTTTCTTTTTATCTTATTAATGTTTCCTTTCTACCAACTAGATGAAGTGACCAGTGGGATGTGGTTGGAGTGGATGGAATAAAGTGTCTGAATTAATTTGGTTTAAAGATATCAAGTGGTGTATTTATTTTTTTTTTCTTTCATTAACAAATATAAACTGAAAATCAAAACAGTTGGGTGAAATATTGGTTTTAGTTGAAGGGATTCATAAAATACAAAGACCTTTTTAACTAGAAACTGCATTTTTAGTTTTTTGTATTTGGGTCGAGACATCGGAAGAATGAACTGGAAATGTAAGTTTTAATAGATTTCTGCATCAGTGCAGAAACATCTTACTTTGCAATGTTGTTAAACTCTCCCAGTTGAGGCAGAGTTTGCCTTAAGTTTTCCCACCCAAAACAATGATCGATGGCAAAGCTGAATAGTGAAAATGACTTTCTTAAAGTGATATTTGTATTTCTGCTTAAATGTTACCATCTTAGTATTTTCTTTGTCCCTGTTTGAAACCCATAAAATGAATAAATGTCATTCTGCTTATACTTTCTGAAACAGTAGTGTAAGCTAATGCTATTTTAGCTAACCTCTCTTTCTGACTCTGAAATATACATATTTTTACATCCTCCCTCAGGTGGTAAACGGTCTAAGGAGCAACACTTATACGCAAAATGTCCATTCCACCTGCTAAATGTGTATAAAGAAATCATGACCCTTTAGAAAAAGATTAATGACTACACCTGTAATATAAACATTTGTCAATGTCAAATCTAGTCATTTCTGTTAGCGTGGTCCGATAACTTCCATTCGTTTTCTAAAGTCTAGACAGCTCTTGTGCATTTGGTTCAAATATTTTACTGCCTCTGGACTGGAGTGTACAATATGCCAGAGGAGAAATTTCAATTTAAAAATACAAAAAAAGTATGTTTTCGAAGGAACTAACTTTTGCAACTAATAACAGATAAACGTAGCACTTTAATAATGCCACATGTTCGATCATAGTACTGAAAGTCAAGTGAAATGCCAAAAAAAAAAAAAACCTCAAGTCCATCAAAATATATTGGAAAAACAAAAATAGAAGCAATAACAACCCATTACATTTTTCGGAGAGTATATTGTATATTTTATTAAGTTATTTACAACAAACTGTCAAAAATAGAAATACAATACATGGTGAAAAACTAAATTTGGAATAAAAACAAAAAGATTAGCCCATTTTATAGAACAGTTTGGCTAGTTTTCATGAATGTTTCTAATCTAAAATTTCAAAATTTATTTGTTATAGTTAAAAACAATATTGCAATACAGTTAAATACATTAAAAGTTTACTTTTTTTTTTTTTTTTACACAAGTCGGGTACAGTATATGATCAGTTGCACATCTTAGATGGACCACATATTGTGGCTACCAAGGATTTGGCATGGTGGTCTTATAAAGGCCCAAGAAGCTGAAATTGTAGATACGAAGGGTCCAAGGCGTCTGCATACGGCTGAGGGGACCAACAATACCATGTGGATGATCCCCAGCATGGTCACAGACAAAAACAGTGAATTTCTGCAGATTACAGGCAGGACACGCAGAAGCACATGGACTGATCTGAACCACTGCACAGTTCTCCTTCTTTCACCACACACCAGAGAGAGGTTGCTGCTCCAGATGGTGTCTGAGGGAAGCCAGGGGGACCGTCTTGAACAGCCACATCGTTCCAAGTCTTTTGGTGGTAAAAGCTCACCAGTCAACGCCAGCCTGAGGAATTCATTCAGCTTCAGCATGACTTTAAGATGAAAAGTCAAGCTGTTGGTGAGAATGAGGGCAGTTTTCAGGAAGAGTTCACTGCACATACTCATTATTATCATGGCCTCACATGCAGCTTCAGAGTACTTGTAGAAATCAGCCAGAACTTTTAAGAAAAGCAGTCTCAATCCTCCAATCATTGGTAGTTTTTCATTGAAAAAGTCCATCGTCTGAATCATCTCATACAATAGCCAAGTTTGTTCTGGATCACAAACTGATGCAAACCAAAGAGACACAACAGCTTCAGTCAAGCTGCTTAGAATCATCTAATTAAATGAAAGCAGGTGGTCTTAACATCCTCACCTCGACTCATTAAAGCTGCAGCTTCATTTCATTGAATTATGACACCATTAAAAGCTCACTTATTGCAGCAATTTTATTCAAAAAGGGAAGCTCAATATATTAATTTGTTGCACATCTGAAGTGATTTAGGATTAAAAAACCCAAATCTATATTTTATGTCACACAAAGCCAACCAGAATATGATTTTTAAAAAGGAATCTCAATCAATTGCAAAACATTTGCAGTCTACACAGCCTAGAAACTCATTCAAACCTAATTTCACACGAATTACATCATCAAAGAAGTTGGGCATGGAGTCTGTGTGCAACTCTGCTGAGACATTGCTTTAATAGATTTACCAGGGGCACTGATGGTTATTGACAGTACTCTATGGATTCTCTATGTGGTCGGTGCAGCACTATGATACAACAGTATTTATAATATAAAGGATTAGTGAAAGGCAGCTGAAAAACTCAGTAGTTCCAGTGAATTCCAGGAATTTTCAATTCTTCAGCATCCCAAGAGATTTTGGGTAATTCTATCCCCCCAAATTCTGTGGGAACATTTTGAAGATGGACGCTTCTTGCTCCAACAGAACAAGGTCCATAAAGATGAAGACATGGATGAGAGAGTTTGGTGTGAGTGACGACTGAGTGACGTAGAGTCCTGACCTCAACCCCACAGGATAGGGATGGATTAGAGCAGAAACCAGACCCTCTTGTACAACATCAGTCTATAAACTCACAAATGAAAGAATGGTCAAAGCATCCCATAAAAACGCTCCTAAACCTTGTGAACAGCCCTCCGATAAGAGTTGAAGCTGTTACAGCAGCAAAGAGTGGAGCAGTGTCACTTAAGTTCATGTGCGAGTCAAGGCAGTCAATACTGCCACTAAGGTTGTAATTAGTTTGTCTGACATTTGAAAACCACATAAAAATGGTCATTGTCAGTGCTTCTTCACACATTATATACTTCAAACCCCAAAAGACAGGAAACTGTGAGGTTATAAGTTTTTATTCACTTTGTTCCACTTAATTGTCCTCAAATCTTGGCATAGACAATCAGAGCCAGCGTCCTCTTCTGCAGTTTGTCCACATTTCCCGAGGATTAGATGGAGTCTAATATTTTCCAGGGTAGATCCCTCTATTCCTGCATGTGAAATTAATGCAACATATTGACATCTGGAATCAGTTAGCCATGCCCTGCATATGCTTTTCTCTTTTTTTTTCTATCACAGGGAGGGTTTAAGGTCCTCCTTGCTATTCTGCAAGCAGCCCTTCTCCAATGTAAGATTCCAGAGGCATTATAGTACTAGCTCTGTGTTGCTGCTGGCAAAACAAAGAAAATAGAACAGTTGTACATTCAATGTGTTCACTTAAAGGTCTTATCCTAAAATATTGCGAAATAAAAAGGTACGTAGGAATGTTTTAAATAAATGCACAGTGAATAAACAAGGGTTGAAGAGGCATGCACTTTAACCCACTAAGGCTTTTAGGGATTTTACTGAAGGCTTCAATAAAAACACATCTGCAGAGATTTTATGTTGAAAGTCATCATAAGATCTAGTGTCTTAATAATAATAAACATACGCATTCTAAAAAAAAACATTTGTAAAACTGCAAATCAAAATAAAAACACTATAGAAGACAAAGAGTTGTATTTTATATAAGCACATTTAGCTGATAAATGCCTTGCAGTGTATTCAACTGTAATTAAACCTATTCTACATACTGTAACTTCTTGGTTTTGTAGGTTTTATAGCTCAAACTTTTATTTTGAAAAATATTTATTCTACCAAATGTTCTTTTGTATAATTACTCAATGTTAAATGTCTGTTTTTTATCTTTTTTCTTTGAAAAAACAGAATCACTAATATATTTTGTCAATTTTACATTACTTTGTAAAATATTAAATCAGTTCATGGTTAGTATATGTATCATATATCATGGATAGTCAGTAGATCAGTTACTCAGTACTTGAGTAGCCTTTTTACCGAATGACTACTTTATAATTTTACTTGAGTAAAAATGAACTAGTGCTACTTTTACATAAGTATAATTTTGGGGTACTCTACCCCCCCTCTGTAAAGGTGTAAAGTAATTGGGGTGATAACATTTCAAGTGGTGCTCTTGACAGGCAGCAAAGCATCAAAGTCCACACTGCATGTAGGGAAAGCTTAATGTGTCACAAAAGTGAATTTGAAATAGAGAAATCATCCTAAAGCGAGATGGTTTAGTGATGCATTGGAAATTAAATATATGTTAAGGTGCCATTTTGGCTAAACAAATTGTTTTGGAGCAGCATCCATGATGAAATCATTCCTCAGTCAGCTGCTCCCAAACCACACTCTGCACATAAAAAAACATGGCTTCATCATTTTGATATTTGGCACATTTTTAGTTTTGAAAAACGTACGGAGAATGGATTGATCTGTTGATATGTTTGTATATAAAGTGAGTTTTCCCCCTTTACCACAAAGACAGCTGCAGTCTGCAGCTTCCAAACCTTAATACTGAAGCAAAGTGGTAAACACAGAATAATCTAGCTGTGCATTATGCCTTATGGGTACAAAGTTAAGATGATTTACAACGCATTCCTTTCCCTTCTTTGTTTAGTTTTTGATAAAAAAAACAACACTAAATAAAAACGATAAAAAACAGAAAATGTAAAATCACAAAGTTCACAAAAGCCTTCTTTGCATGCAATTGCTAAAACTTAAAAAAAAAAAAAAAAACATTGTTCAAGATTTTCAGATTTCTCTAAAACAACCAAGCCAAAACATTGGAAGCCTGAGTTTCATCTCTAAGCAGATATTTTGCAGCAGACATTCATTTTGACATCATGACCGGTACAGTTCAGCTTCTCATCGAGGGCCGAGGTACAGACACTTTAATCCAAGCTCCTGAGGATTCATCCAAATGTATGAGCTGAGGGGTTAGTGGGTTCTGTAGCACCTCTGAGCATCATCTGCACAAATGTTCTGGAATCGATCTGCATGATCTCATTTGTATGGACTGTCTGTGGAGTGTAATTCAAGCATCTGAGTAATTGCACTGTTCTGCTAGATGTGTACAAGAGTCACTGTAGACAAATAGCTGGATAGTCTTCCTGGCTTTTCTCCACAAGGCAGAGGACACTAGAATGTCTCTGTTCCCAAACACAAACATCTCTGCACGCTGATCATTGCTTTCCTTCAGGTTGTCTCTCACATCTCTTGCCATTGCTCTACAAGCCAGGACGGGGTGGTGGACGGGCAGGTGGGGGGGCTCGCCCAGGGGGAGGTCCATGTGGAGGAGGAGGCATTGGGACAGCCGGAGGGGCACAGAGTGGTGAGGCAGGTGGGGACGCTGGTGGAACAGGTATGTACGTGGTGGTTGGAGGAAGTGCTCGGCTGGGAGGTGGCGTGTAAGGAGGAGGAGTGAGGGGGGGCGAGGGAGTGGGGGAAACTGGAGGAGGGGTTGAAGGAGGCGATGGAAGCGTGGAGTAGGAAAATGACTGAGGGCTGCCAGGAGTCGGGGGCAGGGAGCCCTGCGGTGGAGGAGGACTTCTGCTGGGGGGGTTGCAGATGGGTGAGGGGGGATAGTTTAAGTTGGGGTAACGAGGAGGCGGCGATTTTGTACGAGTGAAGTTCATACATCTTCCCTGGAAATTTAAAACAGAAAACGTTTTATTAGGGAAAAAAAATCAAAAAGGACAAAAAGAAAAACACAATAAAACTACTGTGATTAAAACAATGTTTTTAGGTTGGAAACCAGAAAACGTAATAAAACATTTCTTGCCAGAAAAGAATAGAAAAGAAAAGCATTGTTAAAACAGCTTTCTGTTTAGACACAACTTCCATCCTAGATTGACCAAATCAGATTGATTTTCTTTCAGTAAATAATCACATGATTTAAAGGTGAGGTTGGTTAAAAGGTTCATAAAACCTCATTCATATAAACAGCTTTGATCTTTTTGGATTAAAGCCGTTTAAAGATACTATCAGTTTGTTTTGGTATTTGTTCCTTTTTCACTGGTTCTTAGTTTTAACTTTACTGGTAAAACTGAAATTATATTGTACAAAAGCTACACAAGGACGAACTACTGAAGGTAAAATATTGCCAGCAATACATTTTCACAAAACCTTCCCTTCAAAATTCTTAAGTTCCCCCATTAAAGTGTTTGATGATCAGTGTTGATAATAAATATCTGCTAATGTTTTTATAAAACACATTTTTATTAAGGTTGATAGATCTTTTTCTTCTCCTTTTTACAACAATGGAAAATTACTTCCCCCAAGAAACTACAAATGAGTCCTTTGTTTATTTCAGTTAGAAATTCCTAGGAATACTTTACCGAGTCCAGTGATTCATACTGACGTATCACATTACTGTAAACAGGGCAGACGGTGGAGTTTTTCTGTTGTTTGAAAAACTGAAAACCACGTTTTAGAAACTGCGCTCAGTGGTTACAGTAAAATGACAAGAAATAACAGCTTTTCCTCTTCGTAATAAATTAAGATTTTGAAATAAAACTATTACTGTCATGCAAGTACAAAAGCCCAAACGTAAAATTATATTTTTATCTTAATATGTCCTCTTTTATGTCCTTGTCATGGTAATTGCAGTGTTTATGTTTACAGCAGCTTGCTTTCTTTTTAAAAGCCCACTGACATCACTGTCATAAAACAAACTATGTAACGCGGCTTTAATTAGTTTCTGTTGGTGACTGAATACATCAAAGGTGCCTGCATTTTTTCTAAAAACTTTTAGGAAAGTAGACAACTTTAATTAAAACATTCTAATTCATTTGGAGGTGGATTGTGGTGTCCGTTAGGGTTCTACATTGGGTCCAATTCTGTTCTCTACATACGTGCTTTATTTTACAATACGCGGCTTTCCTTCCGTTGTTACACTAAAGATGCACAGTAGTATCTATAATCGAATCCAAAGTCATTTTGACTAGGAAATATATTTCACCTTAAGTCAAATAAAACAGCAATTAGAAAAGAGAAAATCAATTAAACTTCTTTTATGTTGTAAAGATCAGTGTTCCCTGTCTAATTTTTCTGTCTAAATATCTGTGTAGTTAACAATTATCTGTTTTGTTTTAAATATTTCATTGTGATTTTGTCGAAAAATGGGATTTTGGAAATTATGTAACACAATAACTTATCATAAAGCCTTCTAGAATACAGTAAGAAAGCACAATGATTACAAGACGTAAAATGTTTGTATATATC
>JAUZNJ010080576.1:0-24067 GCA_034780135.1 Jordanella pulchra | reverse complement strand
GAGTTTTTCCTCTCCACTGTTGCTACATGCATGCTTGGTGTGAAGGATTGCTGTCGAGTCAATGATTCGATGCAATCGGCTGGTTTTCCTTAGATGGAGGACTTTTAGCTAATCTGACTGTGTGATTTGAGTGAATTGTCCTTGTGAAGTGCCTTGAGATAACATGTGTTCTGATTTGGCTCTATATATATGAATTGAATTGAACTGAATTGAGAGGAACGACAGTAAAAGTTACAGTTAAGCTGCTCTCTGGTTCACAGTGCTGCAGTATGAACACTGTGGGAGCTCCACAGAATCTGTCTCCCTCAGGGCTGCCTGGGACATGTAAGCTGTGGTCGGATTCGTCGGCTGCGTCCTGTAAGGCCGGATTTGTTGGCCGGTTACGTCATAGCGCCACGCCTCAGCCTGTTCAGATTGGTAGACTCTATGCGGCTGACAAATGCAGCCTTCTTTTGGTCTGTTTTGAAGGATGGGTCCTGTGTATCCTACGTAGCCTTGGTTATCCCATAATTCATTGCAAGTCCAAGCAAGACGGCTGCTTCATGCTCGGAAGAAAGGATAAATGGCGACGAACAGTGGTGAAGATTGTTAGTGCAATTTAATATAATTAAATTAAGTGAATAGTTCCGTTTTAAATTAATGAAAACATGTTTCTTAAAAGGTTATGAAATCAGACATGTGGCAGTAATGTTTAGTTTACTGAGAGGGTTTATTCTGTGACTTTATTATTGAATTTAGCTGATATTTAAGCACAGATTTCAATATCTGTGCTGTGTGTGAACAACAGATCTGTACTCCGAGTGAGGGGTGATGAAAGCCGGAGAAGGATGGACCGGCTTGAATCCGTAGCACAAATCTTCCGTCCTTGTTATTTTCATGGTCCACGAAGGACCCAGTCCTTAGAAGACGCAGCCCAAATCAAACTCACCAGCAGGCTGGCCTTGTGGAGGGCTACCTGACTGAAGTTCGCCTGGGGCCCCAAAATGACTAATTCTGCCCCTGGTTACAGTTGAGTTGAGGTATGCAGTGTATTTTTAAACCATTCTGCTTTAACATATAAATAATTCTCAAGCTCTGGATAAGTTTGGAAAAAAAGAAGACAGAAAAATTAAAAGAATCTTTTTATCCAAAATCTTTTTAGTATTTGCTCCTTATTTTCATTCCATCCATACATTCTAACCTTTGAGAAAATATCTGCTGAAAGTTTAGACAAACATTTGTTGTCTATTTCTAGTTTTAACTAAGATTTAGGGAAATGTTTCTTCTTTTAAAAAAACTACTTGAACATTTCATTCGCTTGAACCTATATAAATTTGCTTCCAAAAAAATTGCAGAATACACGTTTTATTTCAAAAACCTTTTACAAGCGAAGATAATCTTGTAATAATGACGATAATGATTCCTGACAGCAGCTTATAGGTCACCTAACCAGCCTTTACTGTATGACCCCATGTAGTCATAACAAGTCCGGTCAGGTGGAAGTAGACAAAGTGCTCAGTGATAGGCTATCTTTCCTGCAGCTCTACAGCACTAAAAGGGTCCATCAGACAGAGAGGCACAGGGGGTCGCACAGAGCTCCCTTTCTGTAAGGAAAGGCAAAGGGGAATTCCCTCTGGTGGGTGCTGCAGAGATGAGAAGCCTTTTCATCCGCGCTGTTTTTCAGACTCTACAAACTGCGTTAATTACAGGGCCCGGGGCCGCTCTTTGAGCTCACCGCGCTCGCGGGTGCTCTTGAGAAACAGCCACGCGCGTGATTCTCACGAGAAAATAATAATAAAAAAAAAAAAAACAAACAACAACATAGAAACAAGAAGCGCACGCGCAGGGAGCTCGTGGAGTCACTCTGGGGAAACATTCCTGTGCGTCTTCAGTGAGTTCATCAGCCCAGTCTCCGCACAGACAGCCGTGCTCGGGTGGTTTTGAAGGGACTGAACCAGCGGGACCAGCAGAGGCAGAACCAGAGGATGTAGAGCTACGCTGCTCCTCCGCTCTCAGATCACTGAAACTTTTTGTTGGAGAGGAGCAGAGCTGTGTCGCTCCGGCGAGACCATGGGGGACATCCACTAGATTCATTCCGGCTGCGACTCCCAATGGCTGTGGACGGTAGGCAGCGTTCAATATATCTGCTGATTATTATTTAGTTGCTTTTTTTTTTTTTTTTACAACAAGCTGTATTTAACCAGAACACAGCATGTACGATCTCCGGTTATTGCACTTGTCAAACCAGTTTAGTCAGGTAAATGGAGAAATGTGGGCAGATGGTAACAAAGCGCCTCCTGTGCGCTCTCGGATAGACACCAGTGCTCCCACTGAGGTCAAAACACTCCATTATCAGCCAGAAACCGGGTTATTCCGAATCTATAGGGTAGGTTACATAAACGCATATAGGGGCAGCTTTATGTTGGAATCAAAGCGGGGCACAATCAGCCGATGGACAGTGACAAGGCGCTGAAACACATAGACCATCCTCTGCAACATGATCAAAGCCATCCTTTGGTTTCTCTAAAAAAAATCCTAAGATATCTGAGAGGTTTAAATGTTTTTTAATGTTCACTACAGCAAAATTGAACAAATAACCAACAGGCTCCACTGAAAATCCTTGCTCTCTGAACAAGCACGTTGGCTGCTCGTTTAATGAGGATTTCTTTCCTTTCACGGAGACAGAGTGGAAAAAAACAAGGGGGTATCAAAAGAAAAAGTACAAAAAAAAAATATGACAAATGGTTTTGATTATGCTTTACAGTGATAAAAATTTAGAGTATTAATGTTCACAGAATGAGCCATGAGCCAAAGTGTGCATTTTAGCAAAGCTTAAAAGAGACAAAGATGAGACTCAGAGTTTTCTTCATGGTAACCTGATGATGCAGGGAAGCCTTAATGACCAACTTTGTCAGTCCCTGCTGCTCAGCAGGAGATCCTGGATGATAGAGAACACAGACAGACCCCCCCCCCCCCCAAAAAAAAAAAAATCTCCCCAAGACATTCTTTCATCTGCTCAGAACCCAGCTCTTCCTGAGTGTCCTTCTGCGCTTCTTTCAAATTGGTTCGGTCAACTTTATACTCCGCAAACGCACATGAACGTACTAACACAACTGCACACATATTTTTCAAAGTGAGAAAATTCGTCCAATCTGGCTCATGAATCCCTAATGACCCCCCGGCTTTGTGCCAGAATCTATGCCAGTTACAGCGTGTTTACTGTAGTTCCACACTCTTTAATTACTGGATGTGGAGAAGCCACCTGCTGTTGAGGGGGCTTGGATCTCTGCCTGCAGGCCTCCTGGTAATGATGAGAAATTGGCTCGTCTCTCAGCTCTGACATCTGTCTACCAGCCCTTTACTATAGGTAATTAAACCACCTGAGCACTAGATATCAAAGCCATGCTTAGAGTAAATAGCCAGGGTCAAAGGAGGCATTGAATAATGACGTCAACCTAGAATAATGTGTCCTGGCTTTTGTGTTGAAGTCATGCAGAGTCTAGAAGAAGTTTAAATGTTATCTGATGGTTTTACTCTCTCTTGCCTCTGTCTCTCCAGCTGCCTCCAGTTTCAGTTTTTGCAGGCCCGCTGTGGAGTACAGGGCTCTGCCTGAGGACTTCAAACACCAGCTGAGTCGACGGACAGGTGGGAACCTAACTTGGCATGATGGTCGAGGACAGACAACAGCAGGGGGGAGAACCGTGAAGCTTCTACAGCAGCCTGGCACAGAGTTCTTGCAGGTACTGAAAGCTTACTCTATAATGTCAAAACAGCCCACCTGCTTACTTGTGTAAGACCTTCTTGAAGATTTTAACTATTTATTGGAGATGTAGACAAAGTAATTTTTATCTGGTCTTTGCCAGGTTCTAAAGTGATTTAAATCTAAACACTCCCAAAAACTCTCTAATGAAGGTTTATACAAATTCAATGAGGTGCCTTAGTGTAGTATCACCAATCCTTGTATTTCTACATTGTTGACATCTTAACTTCTTATCTGGTACATATATTTAACATGTAAATGCTCCTGTTTTATCTTAGATGGAACATAAATAGGAGTTAGTGATAACAGAAATATCCACTTAAGTCAACTGAATAAAATTAAACAAAATGTAGGCTTCTAAAATATGGGTGCATGTTCCCAAAATGGAAAAAATGACCATATCAGCACTGACTGTAGAGAAGCAATTGTTGCTGTGCATAAATCTAGGAACAGCTGCAAGTCCATTTTTAAACAGCTGGAAGTTGATAATTCCATACAGAGAGATTATCCATTATTGGGAATTATTCAAACAGCTTCCATTCTCTCCAGGAGGAGACATTTGTTATGTTAAGTGTTTAGGGTTTAACTAACCTCGTGTGAATGTATAAACAAAACACCAAAGTGGTCGGTACCCCCTCGATGCTGTGGTTGTGACCTTATAGTCTTTGAATCGTCTCCTTTTAACATAAAAAAAACAGATATGAGGGCATCTGTCTAACAACTAAACCCATTCTGGGTAATCAACAGAACAGTTATTCCAAATACAGAAGCAAATGGGCGCAAAAAAGTGTTTAGTCACCCACTGATTGTGCAAGCTCTCCCCCATGTAGACGGATGGAAGAGGTGTGTAATTTTCATCATAGGTACACTTTAAATATGAGAGAAATCGCATTGTATGAATTTTTAAGAATTGATTTATAAATTATGGTAGAAAACTAGTATTTGGATCAATAACAATGACCCAAACTCAGAACTTTGTAACACAACCTTTGTTGCTAATGTCAGGGTTCAAATGTTCCAATAAGTCCTCACCAGGTTGGCTGAGACTGTAGCTGCTACTTTGGCCCATTCCTCAATTCAGCTCCCCTCTAGAGCAGTGATGTTTTGGGGCTTTTATGGGCAACTTAGACTTCCAACTCCCTTCACAAATCTTGAAGACCCAGCTACGCTCCATCTTCAAGGCTCTCACTGATGGATTAAGATTTAGGCTTTAAATCTCACAATTCAAGCCTTCGTTCATTTTCCCCTTTGCACAGATCTGTTCCCCAAAACAAGATGAATTGTGTTCTTGGGACTCTTCCTCCTTCAAACATGAGAAGTTGAGGTTTTTTTCAATAAGTCCTATTTTGGTTTCATCTGACCACATGGTAATCTCTCAATCCTCTTCTGGATCATCCATATGCTCTCTGTTAGACTTAAGACAGGCCTGGACATACTGTCTGAAGCAGGCAGACACTCCAGGATTTGAGTCCCTCTTGGCGTAGTGTGTTACCAATGCTCCTTTGGTTGCAGCTCTCTGCAGGTCATTCATTCGATCCCTCTACGTAGTTCTGGATTTTTTTTCACTGTTCTCATTATCATTTTGACTCCACGGGATTTAATTTTGCATGAACCTCCAGATGATGGGATATAATCATGATCTTGTACGTCTTCCATTTTCTTACAAATACTTTATCAGTGTATTTATTCACACCAATCCTCTTGCTTATTGTAGATTCACTCTTTTCAACCTGGTGCAGTTCCACAGTTTTCTTCCTGGTGTCTTTTCACAGCTCTTTGGTCTTGGCCATGATTGAGTTTAATACAGGTAACAAGTGGAGGACAGAAAAGCTTCTTAAAGAAGTTACAGGTCTGTGAGGGCCAGACATCTTGCTTGATTTTGTGTGACCAAATACTTATCTTTCACCTTAATTTAGAAAAAGAAATTGTTTAAAATTTCTAAAATTTGATTTCCTGGATTTCTTTTTCTAACTTTTTCTTTATTTTTCCCTAATTTGTAAGTAGGAGACCTTGCACAACTCAGTGGCTAACTAAACACTTTTTAGCCCCACTGTATATGGAAGAAAAAAAAAATCAATATGTTGCAGTGGAAAACTAGACTTTAAACTTACCGAAATGCACTGATGGGATCCTAAAGGAGTTTAGACACAATCTATTGTAATATAAATGACACAAAAATACATTTTTCTTCAAATAAAACAATATATTGATCATTTTTACTTATTCTGTTTTGAGCCTAAACAGAAAAACATTTTCATCACCAAGAGCCTAGAAATAATAATGCTATCACTAGTATCAGTTTTGGTACAGTAAGGCCCTGTTCTTATGTTCTTTGTTCTGTGTCTTATTGTTTTTTTTTTTGCTGTCAGATTAATGTTGGTATATTAATCTTTTTTCCATATCTCTAATGAACACCACTGAAAAAATTCACGCAGTTTTAGCATGAAAGTCTATTTCACTCAAAAGAATCAATCTGATAAAAGCAAATAAGATTAAATGAAATTGGAAATTAAGAAAATTAAGATGGGTTTTATATTGTTTCATTCTCACTTTATTTGTTGCTCAAATATGGCTCTTCTGAGTCGTTTCTTCTCTTTTGTGTTTGCATTATTTCTGTGAAGAAATGTGAACATAAGTTCATAAGTAGAATTAGATGTACCATTTATATGTAATCACCAACTCCATCTATTTAAATGGGTCATTGAAAAGGTGAACCAGTACAGCAAAAGGATTTTGAACTAAATGAAATGTAATGACCTCCACTCTTAAGTTTGTAGACAGAGACTTTACAGGTGTATCTGAAAATCAACCAGCTCAGACTCCAACCAATGTTGTTGCCAGGGTAAAAACACAAACCCAAACCCATTCATTCCTCCCATTATGTTGTCAGAACTTATTCCTCTGAGCCCACCACTCACAAATACAAGTTTTGTTTTTTCCTTGGCTGTGGACATTTAGCTCATTATAGTAATTACACTGCAGCTGCTTTGGGTGTTTTTTTTTTCCTTTATATCCTGGCATTTTTTACTTCAAACTCTCCACTCAGTGTGCTCCAGCTACAAGGCCAACAGCTCTTTCCGTGTGCTATGTTTGATTTGAACATACTCCCTTGTTTGCTTCTTTCTGAGTTTGTCAGGGGAAAAAAAACAAAAAACAAAACATGAACTGTGTACTTAACCAGAAACCAGATGTATCCAATCCTAACTATAAGCAGCACTTTTGACATGATTAAAACTCTCATGCATTTTTGTGTAGCAGCATATTTTCATACTTAATGACCTTAATTCAACATTAGAATGAGGAAAAATACACTAAGGCTTGTAAACCTGATGTTTGATAGGAAGGCAGCTGTTGGAAACAAAGTTTTCTTCAGAGCTGCATTAATTCTGCATTGCACTGATTAATCAAGGTGTTAGAAATGAAATTTGTGTCCATAAAGACACAATAACAGCAACCTATTGCTGCACAATTGTTGGCTTCACATCCAGATCTAAATCTATTGTCCCACAATTTACCAGAAATGTGCTGTTGACTTGAAACCTGATGGTTGGATGATTTGAGACATGATGCATCTTGCATCCAAGAAGACTGAAAAACTGTGGTCATAAATAGATATATCTAATCAGCAACAAAATGCATGTAGGTTAAGGTTTTTAGTCAAAGCCTTTTTTTTTTGTTAAAGAGCTCAAAGTAATCCAAATAATATGCTGTGTACCATTATTCCAGCAGTAGCAGCAGCAGTAGCTTGTACTGTTGATAAAAGATTGGATGGGGTCTTGCTTTTGGTATTGTTTGCACCGAGACAATCTGAAACTGAAACTATGACAACATTGCACAAATCTGTTCTCTTCTGATTTTTTTGGGAGAGCCTGTGATAACTGCTGCCTCTATTTATTGTATTTATCTGACAGGAGCGTTAGCCGGCGTGTTTATCTGCTTATCTAGCTCATCTAGGGTTTTAGGTTTTGCACAGAAAGCGATGGTGTGCTGCATGACCTGGTTATCGCAGGTGGTTATCATGACCTTTTCATCTCCCAAACTCCTCTGATATCAACACTGTCTTTTTTTGCTGTATAATAGTTAATAGAAAATAGTTACTTTTTTTTTGAATATTCTGTTTTTTTCTGAATGCTATGTTCAAAGTCACTTATATCACATTTTTTTTACCCGTTTTCACACTCAGAAAATAGCTGACTAACTATGTCCCAATCTTATAGTGCTTCATTTTATGTTCAATGGCAATGGAGACTTTTAAACTTGTATATAAAATTGAAGAAATAATCCTGTGTTGAGAAACCAGTATTTGGTATGAGGAAAAATCATCCTCCCTTGAGGTCAGCCACACTTTCTTTGTGCAGGAAAGTATGACTGGAATAAAAAAAGTCTAACCGCTGCAGCTGGTCATCCTGCTTTGTGGCTAATGGGCACTTTGTTAACAGAGAATGGAAGCTGTTCCCTCCCCAGTGGGACAGCGGGCTCTTACAGCGTTTTAGCTCTGCTTTAAATAGTACAGGTCTTCCAGCACTCACACTTTGCTGCTGCATCGCTGTCTCTGTTTATTGAGTGGAGAAAGAAACAGAAATCATTGTGCTTCTCTGTGGCAGATAATATCCAGTCAGCCATTAGTGGCCAGTCTCGTTTCCATCACGCTTCTTTGTGAAGCTTCATCATAACCGTGTCCACCAGCTTCTCCGTTCCAGTTTAAATTAAAGTTCCTTGTTATCTGATGTAGCTTTGTCTCCTCACACTGTCAGTGTTGTTGGCAGAGACGGTCCATTTATGCAGTGAACTGGCCTCATTTTAAGCCCTCGGTTACAAGTCAGAAGAGCCCATGGCTTTGTTTTCAGCTCATGAAAGGCCGCTTAAAAGGCCTTTAGGAGCTGAAGCTAAAGCTGCAAACAGAACTGGGCAGGGCTGATAACAGAGTTGTATGCATTGCTTTGTTTGCCTCCTCTCTTTTGCAACACACAATGCATTGGCTGGTTTATTTTTGTCTTCGGGAACGTAAAGTTAGTCGTTGCTGTGTGGTTGTGCTGCTCTGGGAACAGTATTATTGCTGCTTCCACACTCCTTTCATTAACTCATCCTGCATGCAGCAGCCTTTCTGTCTTTTGTTGCTTCCCTGCAAACTCAAAGCAACAAAAGGTTTCGCCTTCCTCTATTTCATCCTAATTGACAAGGATGTCGATATCTATCCATCCATCAACAGGTTCTTACATTTAGTTAGTAGACATATAAACCCCATTAACAAATAAATGTTTTAAATAAAATCCTTAAAGCTGGTAATGTGATGGACTAAACTCACATATATGGTGCTTTTGAACCACTTTCATCAGGCAATATTATTGCAAGAAACTCTGGGGATGTTTGACCTAAAACAACGCATTAAAACTATACAAAAAAACACCACATGCCCACTGATTAGTATAGTGGAGGAACTGTGATGCTGTGGGCTTTTTTCTCTTTCAAAAGCCAAGCTTGTTAGAGAGTTGACTTTAAACCTCATAATCAGGTCATTAGCAGGGCTCTGTAGTCCTTAATTGCATGCTTAAAGAGGTATGCACCCTACAGAGGAAGCACATTTCAGCCACTTAGTTCGCTGCTCAGTATCTTGTACCTTCAGTCTGATCTATATCTCAGGATCAGAGGTACGTAATGCAGAGTTTTGCTTTTTGTATGAGCTATGGCTCCCCCTCTGTAGACAGGAGCACTGTGGAAAAATAAACCTGCATTTTATAACAAATATTTATTTATTTGAAGCTAGATAGAATAGAATAGAATATTTTCATGTCCTTCATTGTGGAAATTCTTGTGTATCAGCAGGCAAATTGAAGCATCTTGATTCACACAAAGATCAAACTACAAAAACAAAAATTTAAAAAATGAGACTGTACAGTAAAGGTACATTTTCAACCAAATAATACTTTACAGTCATTATAAATTGTACAGTTCTATAAAGAGAAATGAGCATAGCGATTTAGAATATGGAACAAAATTGTATGTTTTATTTGTGCAAAACAAACAATTATTTTAAGGATTTAAAAAAAAAAAAACATTACAAATTTCTGTTCAAAATCAGTAGTAAGAACAGAAATGTTACCCTGCTTTTTATCTATTATTTTTTTGATGGTGGTTGGTGCATATCTTTCACTCAGTGGTCAAGTAGTGGGGCCTGGACAAGCTGCCAGTCCATCACAGAGCCAAAGAGGACAAACAACCATGCATAGGCTTACTGACTTCTAAGGCCAATCTACAGTAGAGTGACCATTTAACCTAACACGCATATATTTCTGAACATTATTGCACCACAGAGGATCCTGAGCGAAACGTCTTTTACGTTTACATCATTCTTCAAACACACAG
This sequence comes from Jordanella pulchra, assembly GCA_034780135.1. Classification (NCBI taxonomy): domain Eukaryota; kingdom Metazoa; phylum Chordata; class Actinopteri; order Cyprinodontiformes; family Cyprinodontidae; genus Jordanella; species Jordanella pulchra. The sequence continues at coordinate 13,965 of JAUZNJ010080576.1, read as the reverse complement.
ACAAAGAAAAGAGCTCCTGTTCAGTAGAAAAACAATTAAATATCCAAACTTCTACTCTTGATGGGCCTCATAGTTTTAAAGTACAACTTATTAGCCTTTTTATTGCTTGTAAATACATTGTTAGAATAAAAAATCAATTCGGTATGTTTCATCTCTTTGGAGAAAGGTTAGACTAAAAGGATTATTATTAGGATCATTATTGTCGTAGCTGCACAGATGCTAACAGAGATAGTAGCTATGTATGATGTGGATATTTGTTTTAATAAAAATAGGTTCAGTCTTAGAAATATCCACATACAGCTCATGTGAGCTCTGTTTTATAAACCTCAAATAATCGTCACATTTGTACAGTAACCACTCGGTGGGATGCATGAAAGTCTGGAGATATCTACGATGAAGAGACCATATACTCTAAGTTTAAGTCAATACCGGCTGATCCTTTGATGTGAAACCTTTATGTTCACACAATAAACATGCAAGATAGTATTGCTATATCAGTCCTACAGTCGTACTTTTATATTCAGATAAGTTACTTTTATGCTTTACATGCTCTGTATTGCAGTACAGGTTTTGTATACAAGGAACACAATCTTCAGTCTAAACAGCAGCATATATTAAACCTTTGACATTGTTACTGTTTTTAATTTAAATGTTTGGGGTCTTTCTACTAATCATGCTTCAGTTTGTGTCTTATAAACGTTTAAATAAACAATGGTTTCAGGTAATTGTTGTCTGGATTATAGAAAAAAATGACTACAGTGAAAATTAAGTCATAGTGTGTTACATTTTATAAGAATTAGCTAAACCAAACAGGGATATGGACTAAAACAAATGGGGATAAAGAGTAAACACTGACTCTGTTTTTTGAAATGTTCCTCTTGAATAAAAGAAAAAAATAAAAGTACGTTGTTTATTTGATTTATTATTAAGCAGCTTTTTCAATTTGATCTGTTCAGTACCTCCTCAGTTCTGCAAAATGTGCTTCTGACAACTAACAAATGAACTGAAGATAATCTTTGTTGAGTTTCTTAATAATAGATTATAGAGAAAAGAAATATAAACAAATGCCAACTAAAGTGACTAAAAGTCTTTAAAAAGCAACCCCATTTGGCATCAATTGCAGCAATACGAGCCCTGCGTATGGAAATAAAAATAAACATTAATGCTCCAGCTCATTAGATAAAGCAGCAAACTGAATTTCAAAGAACAGATATAAAAAACATATTTACGCTTGTATCACTTAAAAACTCATATAATAGTTTATTCATGTTATTTATTTGACTATTTAACAGAAGTTTTGAGGTCATAGCTCAAGATACCTATAAAGAACACGATCTGTAGTGTAGGTTTATGCAAAATAAACAGTAAGTACATCCTTTTTATCGGGGCTCAGATAATCAGTTAGAGAAAAGCTGAACTTGATCATCTTTAAAACTAAGTTGCTATTGAAAGACAATGCAGGGTTACGGTTCTTCAGTTTTATATCCGGTACATCTGTAAAGCTTAGCTGGGAAAATAAGTTTGACAGCAAAATCCTGTTTGAGATGTTGTTTGAGAATCAAAGAACATGTCATCATCAGTTTTCGTTTTTGGTCTTATCTTATCTACCCTATAAAAACAAGCCTCCACATGCACATTTCTCTGGTGAAAACACATGAGGCATAAGAAAACGAATCGTCTTGAGTCTCGTTTAAATATATTTTGTTGTTTTTTTTTATATTCAGTTTTGCTAATTAGGTTCCTGCATCATATTCTGTAAGTTTACTTGCATGGCAGTAGAAATATGTTGCGTAATAAAATACACATGAGGTGTTTTATAAAGAAGACCAGAGGTGGCTACAATGCTCTCATTTCATTATTGCTATTTTTTAGAAATAACTAAGCCAAATTAGTTATAAAAGGTCATCAGAGTTCAACTTTGTTTCAAACCCAAAAGCTAGAGGTGTTCAAAGGGCGGCCTGGGGGCACTGCATTAATTCTGTGTGATCCGACTGCAATTAGAGAATGATGTGTATTAGTTCTGCTGCAAGAGGAGGTTCACTAAGATAGACTTAATCTTTTCAGTTTGGTCAAAATTACAGATAAAATCTTCTTATACTGAAAACTGTTTGCTACTTTTTATTTTATTGTCTTTTGGATTAATTTAATAAATGAAATCATCAATGCATTTTAAATACAGCAAGCATTTTCAACCCTTTGCTGTTTTTTTATTGCTGAGAAAAGAAATCTGTAATGATCCCAGCTGACTGACTCAATTTCTGCACAGAGAAGAATTAGCTTTTCTTCCTCAGTGTCCTTAAAAACGTTTATTTTATGTAAACCTGAATAGGAAAAATTATACTTCATCATCTCGTACTCCTTTAGTCTGTGTGCATTTTTTATGCAAATAAAATGTATTATTTTCCTGGCATCTTTAGTTAGACAGCAGTTAAAACCTGGAGCTCTGTGGATTTCCTACTGATCCTTCAGAAGAAATGTCAGAAATGTCAGCTTCTTTTATGTAGAATGATCAAATTAAGTAAGTAGATCTGCAGATGTTCGATCCCAGCGGCTCATTATTGATTTGTTGTAATTTTCCTTAATGCCAGGTTAAAGTTCCTGTTATACCTGCAATTAATATTACAAGAAAAACAGAGGTAGATGAAAGATAGCAAACCATTTTTATATATTTGTGTTTCTGTAAAAATACAGATGAATGTAATTCCAGTTGGCAAAATTACTGACTTCAGGATTGTGTTTTGATCTGTTTGTGCAAGTAAATATTTCCATTAACTCTTGGTCAGTTTGCACATCACCTCTGAACAAACCAGCTTACACTCAGAAATGTTGGTGGGTTCCCTCATAAATATAAATAGCTTTTCAGGCTTAACAGCAGTAGTGTTTTTAACAAAGCGATAGACCATCTCCAAACATTCAGCTGTTGCTCTAATGAACCTTTTATCTATTTTTTTGTCCTAAAACTTTTCCTTCTGGTCTTTTTTCCTGCAGTACCGCTCCTGTGATAATTATGGTATATATCACACGAGCCCGACGCAACCCAGTCTGATCCGGCCCGTTGTGCTCTGGTCACAGCAGGATGTCTGTAAATGGCTGAAGAAACATTGTCCGCACAACTACCTGACCTACGTAGAAGCATTCTCTCAGCACGCCATTACAGGTTGACCCCCCTTGCATATTTACTGTTTAAGAAAACACATCACCACTAAAAAAATGTATTAAAAGAAAAAAATAAATTGAAAAATTAGTGTATATATATTATATGTATAACTATTTTTTGTATTGTTACTATTTTAGCTCAGTTGGAATTTTTTCTCAATTATTTCAAATGGCTTTAGAGAAAAAAGAAGTTTACAAACACTAAGATTACTCTCCTTATTAAATGCGTGAAAAAGCTGCAAATTATATACTTTTAATTGTTCTCTTCCAATAGTTTACTTAGATACCCGGTTTTAGCTGTAAATATCAAACATAATCTCTGGATGTAAGAAAAATAAGGTCTAAAACCATTTTTTCTGAGCTCTGTGCTTTCATCCTGCAGGTCGTGCATTGTTGCGTCTAAATGGGGAGAAGCTGGAGAGGATGGGTCTAGTACAGGAGACCCTTCGACAGGAGCTGCTGCAACAAGTGCTGCAGCTCCAGTTGCAGGAGGAGGGACGTAACCTGCAGCAGCTCAGCAGAGGTAAGCAGGCTGAGCTTCAGAGTTATTCACAATCAAATTCAGACCACTTTAGTCCTGCAGTGGTTAGGAGCTGTAATCCAAATGAAGGGTAGATCTATAGAAAGATTTCTATTTAAAATCACCAGAACACCACACAATCGGATGCTGTGTGATTTAGTGTCTAAAACATGTTGCTACTAAAGCAGTTAATGAGAAGATAAAATTATCATTAAGCTGTCTTCTTTAGCCATTTTCTACAATAAAAAAAGCAATTTTTGACTTCATTTGTCTTTTCATTGACTTTACTTCCCCCTTCTGGATTACTCCCCTTAAACAATAAAATCTGGTCTCCGGAGGTGAGAGCACTGCTTTAGCACAGACCCCCTGCTGTGAAGAACAAGACTGAACAGCGACTGAAGAAAAATCCTGAAAAAAAAAAGAAAAATAACTCCGGACTCTGATCTTTTTTTCTCATCTTTACTCTTTGTTAAATTTTGACTTTCCTTTTCCCTTCTTATCTGACTCATTTAACAAAGCAGACGTCTTTTGAGTTGTTTGAAAGTGTTGAAAGTCTAATGGATTTTAATGATATTTTGCTGTTTTACCAGATGCATAGCACAATATAAAACACACCAGTTCCAGTGAACCGTCTTTGCATTTTGCTCAACAATTTTAGAGTTGAATATGTTGACAGAATGTTTTTTTTTTGTTGTTGTTTGACTTATTTCTTACAAACTTCTACTTTGGCAAAAAAACAACACAATAAGCATTTAGATTTATTGAACCTTTGTCCACCTTTATTTTCCAAACCAGCCTTTTACAGTAAGACTTGAACAGCACTGCCAAGTGTGCAACAAATAAAAGGAAAAGAAAATCTATCCTTTTAACTAAAAACAGCCTAAAACTGCAGGCTCATCTCAAAAGTCCATTGATATGAAGATTTTTACTTAAATGGTTTTGCTAAAAAAACATATATAAAGTAGTTCTGTTCATTTTTAGGATCATGTGTCCCATAAAAAGTATTATGTTACATGAGAGTTATAGAAACATATTTTTCAGTGCAGAAATATTGTGGTTAAGCTGTAGATTAAATTAAAGACTCCTTTCATTACAGAGTGACACTCTGACAGGAATACAGGCCATAGAAGGTCATTGTTAAAAATACTCTTGGCAGTGTTCTAGCCAAGCACATTTATGGAAAGTTTAGTAGAAGGAAAAAATGATAGAAAAGGGTGTTTAGGCAACAGAGAAACTTCAGATCAAGTAAAGTTTCTATTACATTTTTAAATCAATGCTAATAATTTCTGTGCTGGTGATTACTTACTGATGTTGCTCCACTTTGTTTTATTTAGTCCACAGTCAGTGCAGCTGAAGAGTTCATGTTTACAACCCACAACAATATGATAGAGATTTTTCTCTTCTACGTACAAGTCATGGAAAAAAAACAATCCCTCAAAACACTAAAGAAATGTGTAATATGAACAGATAGTCTTCATAATCCATGAACCATACAACATATTGCAAAACACTCTATTGTGAAAATAAATGAATAAATAAAACAGCTTGTTTTAGCTTACTAAAACTTTATTCTGAGACCATTTAACCAATCTGAAATGTTTTCTCTGCAGATCTTCAAGCCAAAAACGTTTTAGGTCATAGAAAAAGGACAAAGTTCATTTCTGGTAATCTGTTCTTTTCCCAGAAGATGCAGTAGAAATTGAGTGATAAGGGAAGGGTGTGATGAAAACTCCTCCGCTTCAAGGAAAAGATTCCTAAATTTGAAATGTTATTTTACATTATCTCCTTAATTCATGGACTAGCCAGAAAAACAAGACAAATCCTGTCTTAACTTTGCTTAACCTTCACAAAATGACTATCTACACCACCTGATAACTCTTTTGATTAAAAATACTTGGTCAGTTGGCTTTTAGCTTAGTTGAATATTACCTGTAAAATGAAAACAAGCCAATTTAAAAAAAAAAAGATAACTGTTCATAATGCTCACTTCTTCTGTGGCTTTATTGAATTTCTCTAAAGGTAAAGCACTGAATTGTTTGTTATCTGTTCCCTGACAACTCTCCCTTTTTTGATGACAGCAAATGTTGTTTTTACTCATAGTGAGGACACTGTTTGTTTTTACCAGCGAGTTCTAACATGTTAAACGCCTTTTTTTGTTGTTTTTTTTTTGTGCATGAAGCCACCCCAGCTGTTTCCAGTCATTCTGCCTATAAGAAGCAGCTGGCTGGGAGATAGAGGGATGTTGGTCTTCTTTGATGATTCACTGCCTGAAAGATAAACAAAAAGCAACTTCTTCCTAAACTAAGTCAGTCTCTTTCTGTTTTTAAGCTTCAGGTGCTTTTGGAAGGATACCTTAATTGAAAAGAGCTGGACTCTCTGGATCATTGAAGCTCCAACACGAATTGAACTTGTGGAACAAATCCCTTCATCTTGCAGTGAATCCAGAATAATTGTATTTATCAGGAACATCGTCAACTTGTCCTTCAACACATGACGGAAAGAAACCTTTACAGACTGAACTGTGATGAAGATGCCTCATGACAATCTTTTTCAGCATTGTACTGTTTATCTGCTTGGTTGTTATATTCATGTATAAATGTTATTTCATGACTGTCTAGACCTTTTTTATGTCAAAATTTAATTATTAAATTAAACTATTGAAAATATCATCGCTTTTGTGCGGGTTTTGAGAGCTCTGGAACGGGTGAATGCCAGTGAACTACATTACCCACAATCCTCTAAACGTGCCTGAGAAGGACTCCATTCAAGGTTGCAGCCGATGCAGGACTCCGGCGGATGCAAAGGGATTGAAAATAATGACGTCCCGCTCGGACAGGTACTCCACACCAGTGTTTCTACCTGTTTTTAAAATGAGCACGCAGGAAAAAAACTAGCGTGTTTATTATTTGAACCCATGCAGCAGCAGGGTGTTTATCCTGTGATATAACCCTCAGTGCTCATCCTACTGACATGACGTGGTCGGTTTCTGCTTTGTATCTAAACAATCTATTCGCCTAAACGTAATTATAGCTGCAAATAAATAGTTGTATCGTTGTGCGTTTGTTTAACAGTGCAGTTATTTAACAACCATGGAGATGTTTAAAAAGTAACGCTTTACGTCACGTCATACGTCAAAGATTATCGGGAAACCTGGATCTCTAAGAAAATAACAGGATTTACTATCTTTGGTTCGTAAAAAACACCATGATTTTCAAAGCTTTTATTTTCCGCTTTGTTTACTCTAGAAGAAGAAACAATTTTTTTTAAATAGCCATTACTCAGTTTTATTATGTTTTTTTTTTAATTAATGGAATAATTACATTAAATTGCAACAACACAATTAGAGTAAAAGTACTAATAATATTTTATTAGATCGAATCTCATGTGCGTTTTTTAAAGACAAAACAAGTAAATTTTTTTGTATAGCACAATTCATTGCAAAGACAATTCAAAGTCCTTTATATAATTTAAACAATGACAATAAAAAATGAAAGCAGAATAACAGAAAGTAATGATAAAACCATGATAAAAGCAGGCAGTGAAGCAAATAAAATAATAGGACCAGAAATAAAACTTCTTTTCCCCACAAATCTCAGCCATCACATAGACAATATATCAAAACAAATTTCTTAAACTAGATATCTATCAGTAATTTGAAGTTTTGAAAAAATAACACAGACTCAAGTGTTGGTTTGCATTTACAACCCAAAACTAATTTTCTCAACTACATCGAGGGCAGAAAGAGTTCTTTAGATTTTAAAGATTGCCTACCTCTTGTTTAGAAAATCTAAACAAAAAGTTGAATTGTTGAAAACTTGAATAGTTTTGGAATTTTTAAAATTGAATTCAAGTATATTTGCACAAAAACTGATCAAATAGTTGACAAAGCAATGGTTGGTATTCTGTTAGTTTTGAAGTTTATCCTCTATAAATAGCTGAAATAGCATCATACAAGGGTGTGTGGTTAATAGGTGAATTATATGACAAGTAATTTAGGTGGATTTTGATATAATCATATATAAATCTTTATATATTATTCTGATCATGATCTAATAGATACCTGGCTATGTAGCTGCACTGAGAAGTGGAAGTGAGGCTGTTGTTTATTTTTCAAAAATAACTCTGTGCCTATATTTCTAACCGAAACCCTTAAAATAATCTATATTTGTCAATTCCACTGTGCTTCTGTTGTTCCTTCACACAATGACTTGTGTTCTAGCTTGTTATAGAGAGGAAGTGTATCCTGAGGGTTTTTTACTTTGGTCCCTGAGAGGAACTTTGTGGGGAGCCTTTCTATAATCTCCAAGTGTAAATTATAGAGAGGTTGCTGGATTGTTTGCAGTGTGACATTAACAAGCGAATTATTCCAGCTCCGTTCTGGAGATGCTGAATGATTTGAAACATTTGCCTTTTTGAAATAAGGTGTTCTGAGCAGCAGATTATTGAACACCTAGTGCGGATCAACGGGTAAAGTGCATCTCGTCGTCCTTGGGTCTACAGGTGGGTCTATTAATACCAGCCAAGCGACTCTTTGCCGACAGTGTGATCCTCTTAGTGTCCCATGCTTTGGCAGCAGGTTTACAGATGATAGTTCAGCCTTCACGGATATAGATGAGTGAAAGCAGGCTACAAACAGACCTGTAGCTCACACACAGAGTATACTGGTTCCTCCAGACCCCTGGAGTCCACCTGTTGTTGTTTTGGAGTGGTCACCACGGTTACTGGCCAAGCTAAAGGGTAGCAGGATGTCATGCGGATCAGATATGACTCTGCTCGATTGCACCGGAGCCAGAATCTCGGGGTGTTGGTCACTGAGAACCGACCGCAGGTAAGATCTGACTGATCATCACTGTTACTCATCACAGGTAGGAGGAATGCTTCCCTGCATGTGGGTTTTTATACACACTGTGGTTGTGTTTGTGTGTGTGGGCTTTAAATAGTTTCTAAGCGGGATGTGTTCAGAGGTCAGGGGAAGTGCAGGATCTGGTTTGGTTTGCAGGGATTTGGGTGAAAGAGCTGCTGTAATTTGGCTCCGCATCAGAGTTACAGATTGAAAACAGTCATTAGTCCTCATTTCCATTCATATCTTGCTTCATTCTGTATGCACATAAAGAATGTGGAGCTGCGACCCGAGGAGTCCTTAAATCTGTCTTGGCAGAGCACAGAGTTCCAACTGGGAATTTACTGCAGTATTTCCAAGTTTGGATAATCATTAAAACAAATGTGTATATTTATAAAAATCCATCATACCAAAATAGAAAATAAAACAGAGGATCTGTTTCATGCAAATGTGATACATCCATATAAGCCTTTTGTTAAACAGCAGCAGGTTACCATTGATGGTGAGGAGCATGTAGAGACAGTCCGGGGCTGTGATAGAAGCCATTGATTGGGAAGCATTTTCTCAAGCAATTAGGAAAGACACGGCAGCTTAATAGTCTAATTTTCAGACTATTTGGATTCTGTGTGGATTGTTCTGTTTCTGCAAAAAAAAAAAAAAGTCAGACGTTACGTAAACTGTGGGTTACAAGCGAGATGAAGTCATTAGAGAAGAACTTCATATGTGAAAATAGAAACATCTACAGCAGAAAATGGAAAAGAATTTAGATAGAGTGAAAGAGAGAAATCACACCACTATAAAGGAAAAGTAGTGTCTCTGTCTCCCTTAGGAAGCAAATTAGTTTATTCAGTTTCTTATACGTTTTGATTCTCTTACCCCCAGTAGCAGCAAACTACCCTCCTTAATTATCCTGATGAAATCATCTGAATCTAATCATTTAGATTTTGGTTGGGACCTTCCTGTATAAGGAGCCGTAGAAATGCTAAAAACTAACTTCATAACATCAGAAAATGTTTGGATGCAGTGAAATATAGGTATGTAGATGTATATATGTAATTCTAAGCTATGCGGAACCAAACCTCTCATAACACTTTACATAAATGCTCCGATCGATTGTGAAAATGTTACCGGTGGGGCTGATTTGATCTGGTAAACACAAGTGTTTAAGCTCCTCGTGCATCATGTCTGCGTCAGGCTGTGACCTGCCCAGCGGTTTGCTGTGTTGCAGTGGGAGTGGGGAGGACTCGTTGGACCGGCTCCTGCCTCATGCCGGGGCCCCCCGCAGGAAGAGCGCCACCTCTTTGAGTAAAACAGAGCCCCCTCTGCTCCGCACAGGCACACGCACCATCTACACTGCCGGCCGCCCTCCCTGGTATGACGAGCACGGAGCTCAGTCAAAGGAGGCCTTTGTCATTGGTATGACAAAGTTTGTTTTCTCTATATTCAGCTGATGTTGTTGCTCTGATCTCAAGAATCCATCCCTTTGTCCTCTTCCCTCTTTATATTATGAACACTTTAAAACATTCAACTTGTGCATTCCTCCAAACAGCATTATATGCACTCTGAAAACCACACAGATTCTGTGTATGTGAATTACTGTCTGCAGGGTTGTGTGGGGGAAGCGCCTCAGGGAAGACCACTGTAGCCAATAAGATTATTGAAGCCCTGGATGTGCCGTGGGTTGTGCTGCTATCTATGGACTCTTTCTACAAGGTGAGTTTACCATGCATGTCTCTTTTCTTCTTTTGCTTTGCTTTCTATTGTTCTGTGTTTTATTCCGAAATCATCTCTACAAGGAGATATTTTATTCATCATTCACCTTTTCAACACAAAACAACGTGAGAATCCTCCTGCTGAAATTTAGGCAGGAAACAAACCGTTGAACCCGTGTCATGGTTTTTCTTTCTTCTGTACAGTTTTAATGTTGCTAAAACCCATTAACTACAAAAACGTCATGAGCCCTAAAGGGGTTAATAAATACAAATAATGTTTACTAATTACTTTAGTAAAGATGGAGAAGACAGAAAAGCATGTTAATTTATGTATGAGTGCAGTCTGAACATGAGAATTAGAAAACCATCTATTATAGAGGTATTTTGTGTGATAGATCAACACAGTTGTGCTTAATTGTAAAATGATTTTAAAAGTACTTTGACAATATAGTCTGAAAAGTGTTAACTGGTTATCAACTGCTTTTAAACTAATGACGAATAAATCATTGGATACCAACGTCCTCCAGAGGTCACCTAAATTGTCCATCTGTGTGGTGATGAGACTCATACCTGGCCCATAACGAAGAGTGGCAATCTGATGCAACTAGAGTATTGTTGGCCAACAAGCACAGCTGTAAAACATGGCGATGGTAGCAAGACTATGTGGGGGTGTTTATCTTCTAAACAAACAGCGACGTAGACCACAGTTGACTGGAATACAGATGAGGCTAAATAAAGGCAGATCTTGGAAGAAAACCTGTTGGTGGCTGGAAAAGACTTCAAACATGGGCAGAAGTTTACCTTTATAACATGGGTTGGATCCAGCTGTATTTATGTGTTTAAATGGTCTAGTCAAAGTCCAGGCATAAATCAAGATTATTCATGACAAAATGTTACAATTGCTGCTGACAGAAGAGTTTTATGCTGAATGAGGTAAAACTACTGGAGTTATGCTAAACATATACCATGTGACTACCTGCATTGAAAGGTGTTTCCACATCATTGCATTTTTCTTCTGCCCCTTAATGTGGCGTATTTAGTGTTGATTTATGACATGACATCCCATCAAAATCTATTAAAGTCCATGTTTTTAATGTGAAAAAGCAGAAAAGTTCAAGATCTGTATAACTGGTCAACTGTCTATTATATACGAGAGCCCATGACAGAAAAGGCAGAGATGCTGAATTTATCCCAAAGCAAAGAGCTTACTTACAAAACTAGAAAATTCCTGAAGAAATGCAACCGGGGCGTTCTAAAGCGTGCCTGTCGCTTTGGACCCAGCGTTCAGATGCTAAAAAACATTGACTTGCACCATTCAGTATGTTGAAGTAAGTGTATCAGCAAAAAAATAGCCAAAATAGTAAGGATGATTGCTGTGAGTAGCATGTGGAATATCGCTAGCATGTTGTCTTACATTTACGTCCTACTTTCAGTATACGAAACATTGCTAATATGTTAGAGAAATAGCTACAAGATGCTGAATGTATCCAAAAGCAAGAGCTTATTTATAAAATAAAGGAGCTACTTATCGCTCTGGGACCTCAGAGCATATAATAAAATTTGAGTCTGAAATGTTTCAGATGTCACATTCTGCGTTCGCTCCAGGTTTTATCTCCAGAGGAGCAGGTGCTGGCAGCACAGAACGACTACAACTTTGACCATCCAGGGGCGTTTGACTTCGAGCTGCTGGTGTCCACTCTGCGAAAGCTCAAACAGGGAAAGAGCGTGAAGATTCCAGTGTATGATTTCACCACACATGGGAGACAGAAAGACTGGGTACGTGTTGGCCTTGAACACTAGTTAAAGCAACATTTTGGGTGTAGCAACTAGATTTAATGTGCATTTTATAGGTTTAAGAGAAATAAAGTAGAGCATGCTGGTTTGAGGGATAAAATATCAAAACTAATATTAAAGAAGTACATTTAAATTAGAGTCTGGACAGACCTACTGCTGCTTTTCTCTTTTCCTCAGACTTTGCCATTTTCTCTTTCTTCAGAAAAATGTATATGGGGCCAGTGTGATCATATTTGAGGGAATTATGTCCTTTGCGGACAAAGAGCTTCTTCAGGTATGGAAGCATATCTTTCGTTTCTCCACATCTGAAGAATTTTTGAAGTAATCGGGAGCTGTTGTTTGTGCAGCCACTGTGCTGAAGTTGACTTGATTGAAGCCCTCATAGAGGTTTTGCTCTCTCCCCGTCTGCAGCTCTTGGATATGAAAATCTTCGTCGACACAGACTCAGACATTCGACTCGTCCGCCGGCTCCGCAGGGATATCACAGAGCGCGGCCGGGACATTGAAGGCGTCATCAAGCAGTACAACAAGTTTGTGAAGCCTGCCTTTGAGCAGTACATCGAGCCGACCATGAGGCTGGCTGACATCGTCGTACCTCGAGGTGAGCAATGCTGCAGACCCTCTCCGCAGGAAACACTTTGATGCCACGTTTATCTTAACTTGCTTTATCTAAAGGTGGTGGGAACATGGTGGCCATTGATCTGATAGTCCAGCATGTCCACAGCCAGCTGGAGGAGGTTAGTATGTGGCGCCACCTTGTGTTCAATAGATATAATTTACAGACTTTGATATCAGTATCAACATACCTTTTACTATTATTAACCTCAATCCTTACCAAACTTTAAAAATAATTATTTTTTAAAAGAATTCCTAAAAGACTAGTTTTCTTTTTTTCAAACCCTTTTTATGTAATTTGTTTTATTTAATTGGGTGCAATTTCTAATTCTGTGCATACATTTGGTTGATTCTGGTTTTTTTACATTTAATTCTGTACAAAAGGCATAAAAGTAACATTCAAATACAAGATTTCCTTTCTTCATCCTGGATTATTTGGAAATTATGGCCCAGATTAAAATTATGTTTTCACAGTGGAATTAATTAAACATAAGTTTTTTTTATAAGGGATTTCAAGACAAGTGAATAAAAAAGGGGCAATCATGAACATAATTAGTGTATTGTAAATTGTGAAACAGTGGATAAAATAAACAAAATGGACACAGATTTATATTTTTACTGGGTGAAAAGCTTATTACCTCTGATTTATTTATTTATTTTTTTTATTACCTCTGATTTAAGCCTGTTTTGTGGTGATCCAGATGACATCACTTTTCACAGGCTTCTATTTATGTACTATGCATTTATTGTTAATGTAGCAAACATTAATAATTTACACATTAGACATTATCAACAATTGATATTAATATGTGTAAGTATGCAGAATAAATTTGCAACCTAAAACTTTCAGATGGGGTTGCCAAAATGTTCAGGACCAGAAACAGCGTGTTTCTTACATTATTATTTTTGTAACTTTTGAAAATACTACCGCTTGCAGAGAACTTAGCTATTGTGGACAATATAAGTCCATCAAGTGAAAGGACTGTTTTTTAAGGATTAAATTTAAGAAAATACAGTGGGGAGAACAAGTGTTTGATACACTGTTGCTTTTTTAGGGTTTCCACTTGCAAAGCATGTAGAAGACTAATTTTTATCATAGGTTCTCTCCAACTGTGAGTGATGGAATCTAAAACAAAAATCCAGAAAAATACAACGTATTATTTTTAAATAATTTCCATTTTATTGTGTGAAATAAGTATTTGATCGTCTATCAACCAGTAAGAATTTTGCCTCTCACAGACATGTTAGTTGTTCTTTAAGAAGCCCTCCTGTTCTCCACTCATTACCTGTATTAACTGCACCTGTTTGAACTCGTTACCTGTATAAAA
>JAUZNJ010080565.1:0-24069 GCA_034780135.1 Jordanella pulchra | reverse complement strand
ACAGGACACACCTGGGAGCAATCAGGGGAAGACAGGACGACACAGGGAGCACAGAGACAACAGGAAACTTCAAAATACTAAGACACACGGATCATGACAGTAGGAAAAAGAGGGCCACTATGTTCAGCTCCTTCTAGATCATAGGAAAGCATAGTCTAACTCACTCCAGAAAGCCCAAATTCTTCTCCGGAGGGATTTGGTTGCTACCTACGTAGCTTCAGCTGAGAACTGGTGTGTCTCACCTACCATGGCCTTTGGCCACAGGCAACAGCGAGATAAAAAGCAGCTGGCCGCCTTTTAAAACTCTGTCTAAAGGATGTGAGATCAGAGGGGAGTCGCTCTCATTACATCACTGGCATTTGCCCTCAACACCAGCAATTATTTCTTTGTTTGATCTTGATCATGTTTGTCTTCTGGATTTCCTTGTTCTGCCTTGCCCAGGTTGGAATATCTCCTAGCTTTCAATTGCTGGACATTGACCTTGTATTTGCCTTCCAGTTACTTTCTTCTTCCTCGCACCTAGATTTGTCAGCCCAAATTTGCCTCTTTGTGTCTGTTATTGTGTCTTGACTCGGGATTCAATCCTGTTCCGTTAATTTTGTCAACTGTCTCTGATTCCACGGTTTTGATCCAGTTTCTGTTCCCTGACCCCAGTTCTGCTTACTATCTGTGTTATTCTCACAAAGTATCATTCTATCTGATTTCTCTTTCTCAATCAATTACATTATGATTCAAAAACCTGTCAAGCTCTAAATAAATAAATAAATCTTGCCATGGTTGCTTGGTTCTTGGACTGAGGAGCTGAAAATCACTTTCCCTTCTTTCCCATGGATTCAGAAAAGGTTAGTGGCTTTAATATCTTCTATCTATTGTTTTCCCATCCTCAAGGACTCACCCAGGCACTAACCTTACCCTCTTGCCCAAGAAGCTCACTATACTGTTGCTAGTGGTTTTGTGCTATCTCCTGTTCTTGGTTTTGTCATTGTGTTTGGCTGAATTTGCAGGTCCTTAGATCTGCCCATTAATTAAATTGTACAAAAGCTTTATTGTAAACTGAAGACTTCCAAAATATCTCTGTAAAATGCTAAATTATTTGGTAGACATCTATTTCAAAATGGCATCACCTTATGACTCATTACTATAACCCTTGAATCTTAAATTAACTTTGATGTGTTCCTTTACAAAAACTTTTCACAAAAAAGATATGAGCTGTGAAGTGATTAACTCTACAGAAACCTCTGCACCAGTATGAGCTTCATTGTATGCTGATCCCGCACCGTCAATTCACATGGCCAACCACTTTGTGGATGAGTTGCTGTCACTACCAAACGCTTCCATTTTCTTGTGATAGCACCCAAAGTTGACTGTGGAATATTTAGCAACAAGGAACTTTCACAACTTGATTTGTTTCATAGGTGACCTCCTATCATAGTTCCACAATGGAATTCATGGGCCCCTAGGAGGGAACCATTCTTTCAAAAGTGTTTGTAAAAATCTGCTGTGACTGATTTTATACACTTGTGACCTTGGAAGAGATTGGAAAACCTTATTCCAATATGTTAGAGGAAAATGTCTCCTAAAGTTCTGGTCCCTGCACCACAAGAGGGAAATCAAAGTACTATAATTTGGCTTTTTTCTTGTACCCTTGTACCCTTGTACCAGGGTTGCAGTTAGGAAATGTTGAAACAGAGGTCACTTTCTATATTTATTGCATAGCATAACTGCAGAGCTCTGGGTTGCCTAATGCTACTGCTTTCTGCTTCCTCTTTATCTAATATACCATTGCATTTGATACCACAGCTTTTATTTGACAGTACTGGTACTGGTAAAAGCTGCATTTAACCAATTTAGCAAAGCCTGGGTGCAATTTTGCAGATGTTGAGTAATACAACAAGGGCAGGCACATCATATACAGTAGAACCTTCTCACATACAAGAAGTTGATATCTGCTGAGAGGAGATGTTCTTAACTAATTTCTTTGTATTTTCAGGTGAAAGAGTATATTTTTTGTGTCTAAGATTAAATCATGCATCAGGTCAAAGTGATGCTGTTGCAACTGTATTCTCTAATTAGGGACCTTGTTTGTCTTTACAACTTTCACCATATGCAGGTATTACATGTCTAAAATAGGTCTTTGAAATACAACAGAGAAAATCAAGAAAAAAGCATTAAAATGCCTAAGTCACAGTGAAAAAAAACTGTCCCCAAAATTGTTACTTCTTCAAAACAACAATGTTAAATGGTGGAGCGTGTGAAAAACGTTATACATATTTTAATGTAGATTAACATCACTTCATTACTTTGAATAAACTACTAGGGGGAACCAAAGCAAGATTCCCATCTTTTTTTAACCTAATCAGAAAAAGCACTTTAATGTCCTTGGATAAAACAAAGCTTCAGTATTGATACATTCAAAGAACCAACTCACAGCATAGCATCAGTCTCATCAGCAAACAGCACATAGAGACCAAAAGGGCAAACAAATCACTACTATCTTAGGTGATGCTACAGACAGGAGGAATTCTGTTTTGGGTGACATTGTGGTATAAAGGGTTGGTTAAAAAATACTACCATTTTAATATTAAACATCCTGAGTAAGCATTATAGAATAGCATATAAAAAAATGTTAATACTCTTTTTTTACTGGAAGATTGGTAGATAAATGGAAAGTACTGAGTTTATTGAACATTATGAGATTAGCAGTGGGAGCAAAGAGTACTCCCTCCATGCATACTTTTACCTTGGTGTCCAGCAAGGCATCAGATCTAGTTTCAGTATTGAAAAATTGGGTCACTACTATTAGCACCAAAAAGAAGAAGAATGATAATAGCCAGATGGACCTACTAAACATGGTTTGAAGTCAAACGTTGTGAGAATACAGTGCCTTGCAAAAGTTTCCCTCCCGCTTTAACCTTCATTTGCATTTCCCTTTTCACGGAGTGCTTTCAGCTGCCCCCGTATTAAGGGGCAATAAAAGCAAGTCAATGAAGTTACTCTTCTCTCATAATCTAATTACAAAAATGGTAAAATGAATTACCTTTAAAAGTCAAATAATTTGTAACTGAAGTCCATTTCTGTGGGGCTTCAACTCGGTATTGAGATTAAAGTATATTTACGTATATAGTCATTTTATAGACTTTTGCACAACCACACAATAAAACACAAATGTCCACAAAGACAGTTTAAAGAAGGAGTTCTTATGGTTGCGGGTTATGCCATCTGTGTTGTTTTTTTTTTCTTTTTCTGTCTTTGAGAGAATTTAGGCTCAGTTCCTCGGTGTAGCTAATAGCTTAGCTAATAGTTTAGCATTTTAAAATGCTAAACGTTAAACTTTAAAATGCATATTAGCCTTTTACAGTGCAATTTTTACCCTACTCTAGACTCCAGCTGCTGCAGTCCTTCACATTGTCAGGCTTATCAAACAGACATCAAGAGGAGCTGGCTTCTGGTCATTTGACATTTGATTGTATAACTTCGTGGTACCACTACCCTTCTGCATTACCTTCTGATTGTGCCCCATGTTCTTGAGGGAAACTAATCATGGCTCTTGTTTCTCCTGTTCAAAGTTGCCTTCCTCTTAAGGAGGTTCTTGATTACCCTCCTAGATGAGGCACAAGCTTACTCCCTCCAGGTACTAGAACAATAATTGTTGGGATCTCTGTGTCTTATCTGTCTTAAGGCTCATCTGCTCTTCTTTGTCTGGAATAAACTTGTTGACACTCCCAAGGAACTGCTTTGTACCCTTGCAACTCAGAAAGCCACCCAGACCCAGCATATTCCCTCTGAGCCCGGACATTGTCATCACCAGTAAGCCTTAACAAATCACTTCAATCTTCTCTCTACAAATGTAACAATTTGCTCACAACTCTCTCCTCCTCCTCTGTCTAGTGCTTTACCAATCCCAAACTGTTAAAGTCCTCCCAGATCAATCTAAGACAGATTCATTATTGCAATAAACATTTTACCCTTTTCATCAGTTTCCTCAGATTTCTTCTACATTATTGTCAGAACCTTATTACAACTATGACTAGTAGAGCCTTATTCAGAGAAATTGACAGAAGACTAAGAGAAATACTGCAGACAATGCAAAGTTCCACAGCTCAGGTGGAAAAAAACTTGTTAATGGGACAACTATTAATTATGCACCTCACAAGTCTGATCTTAACATCAGAGTCAAGAAAATGGTCAATGATTAAAGAAAGGCATGACCATGGACGGGATAGAGAAAGCATGTATAAGACAGTGTCCTAATTTTTTTTTTGACTTTATACCAAACTACTATTTGCAGAAAAAATGCACTAAAACACAAAACCCACAAGGTAGTGGAACCAGTGTCTTGTGGAAGTAGCTCTCTACCACAGGAGTGAGAAAATTGGTCAGAGCTATTGGGAAGATGGATCCAGTTAAATAGACGGTGGCAGAGATTCACCTTCCTAGAGGAAAACAATTCCAAACAAGAAGCCGGAGCTACAATGTAATCAAGGCTCCACAATCTTTACAATTCAAATATGCATTTTTTTTCTGACCCAACCAATACATTTTGCTGCGAAATCTACAGAACCCTTTTGAAAAACCTTTTAAAGGCACTAAGGCTATATATACACTACTGTTAAAACCTGGCTTATCCTTTCATCAATGTGGTCGACACGGTAAGGAGAAAAGTTTTCAATTGTAAAACAATGCATTACTAAACAGTGTTCAAGTTTTTGATATGGTTTTTGTGTGCTCCTGTCTAGGTATCAGAGTTAGGATGATTTTTCCAATTTCACCAACACGTTGTGGAGCTTTTTTGTAAAGTGAGGACATTTTGCCGGTCCTCACAAACTATTTTGCTAATGGTTAGATTTAGGGCCATGGTGTCAGTAGGGTTAAGGTGAGGTATGTTTTCATTATGGTTAGGGTTAGGGAATAGAAAGGGTTGGAAATTATTAACAAATCAATGAAAGTCAAAACACGGTCCTCACCATATATAGGATGGTGAGAGTGCTAAAGGGGTCTCAATGGGGGTGGGGGGGATTTCATGAATAAAGCCTCATTACTAGACTCTTAAAAAGTTGGCATCCATCCAGAGTTAAACATTGTGTTTAAAACACATAACGTCTTAGACTTTGGGTACAAAAAGATTTATCTGAAAAATAAGGAAAAAAATTAAAAAGCCTAATGAAACACACAACAAAATAAAAAGCAAAAAATACGTTTGTTTTTTCTTAATTGTATTGTGACGTTTCTGTATAAACTACTTGCAAATATGAAATGAAATATTCCATTTAAATATTAACAGAAGTGTTTCAATCTGAAATTTGGCATGTTTTTGTTGGTCTATGTTTTCATGGTGATGTTTGAAATATTCCAACAAGGCCACAAGAAGGAAGACATGCATTGTAAATTAGTACATTTTAATCCTTATATTGAATAGAAAATTCAGTTTATAAGAACATGCAAAAGAACTCTTTTGTCAAATAGTTTCATCTATAACTGACCTCCACCAACTTGTTGGCATGTTCACGAAACACCTGGGCATACTCCTTGACCTCCTTCTCATTTCCACTCTTAGCCGCTTCGATGAGCACCAGAAGAGGAACATTGGTCTCCAGGAAAGAATCTGAGATGTGGTCCATCACTGCCTTCCTTAACTACAACAAAGAAAGAGAGAGAAAAATTCATAATACTGATAAAAGATTTTTTTTCCGCTAAATCATGCCATGAAACTATCCCTTAACAATGTAAATAATTTGATGTAGTAATAATGAGTGGAAGCGAAAGTGGGGGGGGTAAAAAAGGATAAGAGATGTGAAAAAGGACAGCTGTCAAAAGACAGAGATATAAAGTGCTTGTAAGGTGATATTTTTCCCATAAAGACTTTTATAGTGGCAGACACTCTGACTTACATCTTTGTTTATGGAATAACTTTGTACCAAAGTGGTCAGGGACTGCTTGTTTTATTAGATGGTAAATGATCCTCAGAGTAAGTAGACGGGATATCTGGTGAAATGCCACAATGGCTGTACAGAAACCACCACAAAAAGGGGGAAATATTCATGTGACTAGTTCTAACTAGGAAAAAAAGAACTCCTTGAGATTTAACACTTTTTATTTTCTGATTGCTTACAGTCTTAAAGCCTAAAGCTTGCATTGAACATTTAAAAATTGCTTTATCATAAACTGAAAGTCTCTGATAAAGGTTTTAAATCTAACTCACCGTCCCAGTGATGAAATAACTGTTTCAGTATTCTTGTGAGGATCAGTGTTTCATTCACAGAACTGAGTGTCCAAGACAGGCTTGTAAACAAGGTAAATCCCACAGTGTTTAAGCAGTTCCTTTACACTTTAATGTCAAAGATTTAAAAAGATATGTGTTAGATCTAAATTAAGATGATAAAACACTGCTGGATAAAAAGGGCGATTAACTGTGGCATTATTTAAATGTGAATATTGTAACCCTTTTACCAAACTGGGAATGAAAGGCACATTAGTGTAAATGCATAATCTTGTGATCCTCAAACTAGATAGGAAGACTGAGGAATTGGAGCAGATAGAAATCTTATACTATTAACTATGTTATTGGCAATGCAGAATAGGAGAATGTGATTGCAGGATGCACTAGCTTGGGACGGGTCTAAATAATGTGTGTGCGACTGTGGCCATGTTTTTGTTAGCTGCGGGAATAATATCCGAGGAATCTGCTACATTTTGGGGAACTATAGGTACTTGTAGGGATTAGCGACTAGTCTTTACTGCTTTCACAATAATATGACCTGAAACGGCCATGCTTCAATCCACAGTATATCATGATTTTCTAATATCTAATTTTTTTCAAAGGAGATAACATCCATCTCTACTTTTTAGATTGAGATGGCCAGCGTTGAATTATAATAAAACTTTTATGTATGCCGGTAGGTCTTTAAGTCTTTTGTCATGTTATCTACAGCTGACTGTTAAGAGCTGTGACATTTAACTTGGAAAATATTGAGATACAATTTTGGTCCATACTGCCGAGCCATTATTCAAGTTTTCAAAACCTAGGTGAGAAAAAAATAAAGTACAGTTTTTAACATCTGAGTCACTTTATCATTATAACATTGAAGTTTTTATGCCATCCTTGGTGGAAATAGATATTTTTTGACACCATAGAAACACTAATAGGACTTCTGGGGAATTACTTATTTTAATGAAAGCAATTTAATTAGAAGCAATTGTTTTAATTCACGACCCATGTACAGTTCTCAACGTCATGGCTTTGTTGATCTCTGCTGCATGTTTTTCCCACTCTCTTTCAGTCCCAGATCCTGTCACACTACTTTCAGTAATAACAAAAATTATAGAACATTATATCTTAAAAAATGATACAAACAAATACATCAGATTTGTGCTTCTTCAAGTTGGATTTTTCTCATTTTTTGGCCCTAACTACTACAATAAGAATTGATATATTTACAAATAACCATATGCAATGACTAGTTTTTAACATGAACATCTGCAATATTCTTGCTGGTGCAAAACACTTTTGCTCGTGTTTCTGTGCAGGTGTGCATTTGTCATGTCATGTCAGATGCATAAAGTGGTTCTTATTTGCCAATCTAGCGGGAGAGAACTACTACAAGGAGAGGAGCCAGACTTACTACAAGTTATAGTTGTAAGCAAATATTGCAGGTAATCATCAGACCTGTCCTCTAACTGGCCTTATAACTTGGAAAATGTGACTTTCAAGTTTGTAGAGGACACAGCATATATTACAGTTGGCTTAACATTTTTCAAACAGTCATGTGCTCTAAAATTATGAAAATTGAAGTTAAATTTGAACTTTGGGTAAGCAAAGGTAATATTTGGATTTTTTACGGATATGAGGCAAAGAACACACGTTTATAGTTGAACACATAAATGTAATTTTTTTTATCAGTTTGCATCTGCTGTAAGTGTTTGCTCTTTTGTGTACAGCATTATCTTTGCAACATTAGGCTGGACAAGGCTGGACAATGCGGGGTTTTATTTTCTCACCAAAAACTCTGTTTGCAAGTAAAAAATAAAAAATCTTTTATTTAAGAGTTTGGTTTTTCATAATCTTAGTTTTTCAGTGTAGACAAGAACCAATTTGGTTACTAGGTCTTCAATCTAACCATATGCATGCTAATGTATGACTTACCCAAGTGGTATAAGACATATGCTTAAA
Source organism: Jordanella pulchra (assembly GCA_034780135.1). Lineage (NCBI taxonomy): Eukaryota > Metazoa > Chordata > Actinopteri > Cyprinodontiformes > Cyprinodontidae > Jordanella > Jordanella pulchra. The sequence continues at coordinate 15,902 of JAUZNJ010080565.1, read as the reverse complement.
CCTTTTATTTGTTACCACAGCAATAATAACAGAATATGTGAGGATGGTGAGAAATATTCTGTCAGTGGTTTTAAATCACTGTATCTTGAACATAAAAAAACAGATTCCGGCACAAAGTTTCAGAACAGAAGACCAGACGCCATGTGGCATGTTTGTGCAAATTTTCCAAAAATAGCACACAAAGACAGGATTTGTTAGAACACATTTAAAAGTATACATATTGCAGTCCCGAATAGTAATGCATATCCAATAATAAAACAAATTCCAATTGTGGATTTGAGTGGAAAGATGATACAGACAAGTGATTTCCCAAGTTGCAGTCTCTTCTGCACCATCAGCATTCTAATGCTCACACACCACTCCCACAGAAATCCATCTTCAATATTTCAGATCTCACCTCCCTCAATACTCCCCTCCCACTGTCTGTCCTCTAACACTCCCTCTGTATTTCACCAACACTTAAAGGAAATAGAACTGGAATTCCAATATATAGCACGGGCCCTGCTCATTATAGTTTTGCGGGGAAGCTATTTGTCTCAATAGTCTAGTTTTGCCATAAAGGCTTATGCCTTTACAGTTGTGCCTTTTGTTCGGTAGAAATATTTTGACTGACAAATCTTGCAGGTGTTGTGTTTTCTTTTTAATTGACCATTGATGTTTTATTAAACCTAATGGTAGATCTATGAACTTGGCCAAAACCTTGTTATATGTTAATTCATACCTTACTGAAATTTCTTCTTTCACACAGCCACAATTGGGAAATTCTACTGAGCTGACTATTCTATTTTGTACAAGAGAGCTGTAATCTCACTAAGAACATTTAAGAGTTGAATGGATTTCAACATTATTTCTACCTTGCCCCTACTGCTTAAAAAGAGCAATTCAGCTCTACAGTGTCTTATTGATTGAAGAATATTCTTCCAGTTAGATTTCAGTTTCTTATGACTTATCAACCTATGTGTAGAGAGTTAAATGCTGCTTAATGTGTGTGAACTGTCTTATTAGGTGTGGCAGTATGTGATTCCTGAAAACTATGACTTATGTGTTAGACTTCTTCTAACCGTCAGGAGCAACAACAGCAGAATATTATTAAAAAAATCAAATAACAATGCTGGTGGATACGGAATAATGCAGAAGGAAGGCAGAAAATACTTAAACGACTGAACATAAGAAAATAAAATAACTGGACTTAGATTTTATCGTATGTTTATAAAAAAACTCAAAATATAAAATTAACAGCCACTAGAGAACATCCATTGCAGAGCCTGTAAAGGGACATCAGGAGGGGCACCTGGAAGGGCACATATTCCCTTTTGCAGGAGGGTTTTTTTTCCGCCTTGACATTCTTTAATAGGGTCAGCAGAAAGCACAGCTATGCTTTCATTAAATTATTATACACCTATCTTGTTGTGAAATGTACTGGTCAAGTGGTTGAGCTTTTGAGACAAGTTGGTAGAGGTATACCAAGCTGTTTAGAGCATAATCTCTTGTGAGTCTCTTTCTCACATTATGATGTAAATATGATTTTAAATTTTGTTATTTTCACATTTTATTTTCTACATTTGTTTGTTCACCCTCAGATAGGCTGCCTATATGAAGTGCACTATAAATAAACAGTAGTAATAGCATTAGTATTATTATCAAAATAATTATTGTCAATATCACCTCCAACTACATGGCTGGAAACTTTATTGTTCCTTTACAGCTTATTTAAAACTACTTGTACAATGACAAATCTGCTTATTTAAGTAAGGAAGAACTAAATGGGTTTGCACGTTTCACAATTTGAATGAGTAATCTTTAATATTCATTGTCTGGAAAACAAATGCACACGTAGTGGGCTCTTTACAGCTTCCTGAACGGTACCTCCTTGTTTCCTGTCTTTCATTACTGGATGAGCTGATTAATCCAGGTGTGTCTGACCATTGTCATCATGGTTACTGAGATCAAGGACACCTTGATCAATTCATCCAATAGCGAAAGACAGGAAAAAATGGAGCTACCTGAAGTTCAGGCAGTAGTGGAGTTGTGCATTTAGAGTCCCCATGTTGTAAGATGAATGATACAATATATGGATAATAGAAATACAATATTTGAAAATTGGCAGATGAATATGTATTCATCCCTTGCTATAAAGGGCATAAAAAGTCAAATAAAAACTAAATCCATCTGTGTGCAGTCTGTCACATTATCATTCACTGTAAAAACCTTTTCTGAAAAGCTGCAGAGGCTTCAACACCTCTAAGCAAGAGGCATCAAATCATAAAAATTCAGGACTTCTCCAAACAAGTTAGGGACAAAGTGGAGAAGTGCAAAGTTAGATAAAAAAAAAAGTATCCAAATCTCGATGTTCCTCTGGAACCAATCCATCACCTCCAAATGGAAAGTACATTGTACCAAAACAGGTCTGCCAAGAGAAGGCTGCCCATCCAAACTCACAGTAAAAAGGGCATTAATCAGTGGCAGCACAGAGACCAAAAGTTTACCATGAAGAAGGGTTTAACAGTAGACATTGGAGTATCTGTCTATAGGATAGTAATACGCTTTAGAGAGGATAAATATAGCCTTCATGCTATGAAGATGAGTGGAGAGAAAAAAAAAAGTGATTACTCAGGGTTAGAAATAAGTTTAGAGTTTGACAAATGGCGTGTTGGAAATTGTCCAAACCTATTGAGAAACGTCCTTTGGTCAAATAACTTTTTGGCTTTCCGGGAAAAACCTACACAATACATTTCATCACCCCAACAACACTATCCGCTCTGGGTAACATTGGGTGGAAGAATCATGCTTTAAGGATGTTGTTTCAGCAGCAGCCAATGGGAAACTAGACTGAGTTGAGGCAGAGATTGTTTTTACTAAAGTGATATTCCGGAGCAAAATTTGCTTTGGTCGACCTGTGTATGTAGCCCTTTCAGCAGGACAATGAACACAACAACACTCAAGTTGTTTAAGGGGAAAAATGAAATGTGTTTGAATGACTTAGTCAAAGTCCAAACCACACTCCGATTAAGAATATATAATTAAATCCAAAAAATCAGTTGCAAGATTTGGCAGCTTCACAGAGACCTTTCCAAAGCAACTACCAGCTGTAGCTGCTGCAAAAGAAGGCTCTAAAAACTCCTGACTTTAGGGGGGTTGAGAAGTTGTGATCCCTTCAAATTTTGTACTATTTGCGGTTTGCTTGATAATAAATAAAACAATATATCTTGGAAGAAGGTTATGTAAATTCAATATTCAAGGTTTCTCAATCTTAATTTCATTTAGTGAGACAAAAAAAACAAACAAAAAAAAACATTAAAATATACAATTTTTGTATGCAAATGTTATTGCATGTTAAATAAAAACACAAATCATTTTCTACCAACCGAAGAGAGTGCTAATTTTGTTGCTGTATTGCATAAAACATGTTAAAAAATTTGGTTGATAACACTGGATAGACCTTTCTAACACTCGTCTACACTCCTATTAGCTGAGATGTAAGGGTTTTCCTTTTTTCAAGTCCAGCAGAGCTAAAACTTTATTTTGAGGATGCTGTAGCAGCATGTCAAATTTGAAGACAAATACATTGAACATTTCCTTTGAAAATTAAGTTTAGAATTGAACTGTGCTTTCAGTCTTGATAGGAAAGGTCTTCCTGGAACTTTTAAATCAGATACAGAACAAAAGGTATATTCAAAAAGAAAAATGGAGAAAAAAATGTTTCCTATTAATATATATATATATATATATATATTGGCATTGTTATATTGGTGCAACATGCAACTTTTAGACATAAGATTAGTATTATTTTTTAGGACTTCCTTTCATTGGGGGAATCATCTGTACAATGTAGGAACCCTTTCCCTCATCAATGCTAAAGCCTTAGGGAGACTGTTAAAAGGCACTTACTATGATATCCGTGTGACTCAAAACTTAAAGAGATGCATTTGTGTTTAAAGGTTTCAAAGAAATATATCCTGAATTATCATGAGTGTATACAAGTAATTATAAATGACAATAATTTAACTTGTTTGGTGTTCTGCAAAGCCTTTACAAATGCAAAAGGGAAGGAACTACATTTGCAAGAGAAGGCTGTGGTGGATTTTTTTCTGTTTACTGTCGCACTTCAGTTTCTGTTAGGTTTCACTTGAGATTCAGAACACTTTGTGGTGGGTACTTTAGGGTCAACTTGGGAAAGTTTCTTATTAAAATGTCAAGAGCAATCACAATATAAGTGGCTGGACTCATGGCTGAGGGGAAACAGCCTGTGCAAATCAAAAATTAAGTAATAGCTCTCATATATGATATTTATCAAGTAGCATAGGACAATGTGTGAAAGGAAAAAGGCGAAATGGAAGTGGAGGGAGGTACTGATTGACCATGAAGTAAAGAAAAAAAAAACAATTGGTAAAATTCATTCCAGTATCATAATTTGAAGGTGTTGACAGTAAAGCATTTATAAAAGTCAAAATATATACATCTTTTTAAGTATCGCCCCCCCAGTTTTTTTTGTTTCAAATGAATTTGAAGCAAAGATTACGCAATGTCTGTGGCTATTTCATTTGGGGGTCTGGGGCATGATCAAAAAGTGCTTATCTCACCAAAATAAACCGGTTTAAATATTGTGTGTGGTTTTAGTCACTCAAGAACAACACTTTCACATGAGATAAATATTAAGGCATTAATTAATACAATGCTATTTCACATCTCAGTGATTATTGTGTTATCCCAAGCTGTTGTACAGACAATTGCAGCTTTTAGGTGATTTCAGTTAATATATTAAAGTCAGGATTACTAGTTGGTACTCTGTTAGACAAAAACAGCATTCACAAGATATCAATTGTATTTCATAGATAACTTTCATGTCTTCATCAAACTACTGTGTTTTCTTTTCTTTAGTGGCTCTGTTTATTGATAAAGAATATACATATAACAGAAAAAAAACAAGTTATCATTGAAAAAAGTTTGCTCAAAGTAAGAAGGGAAAATTATTTTTAGCACAGAAAGAACTGACAGGGAGTCTGTGTATCAGTGTGGAATCATTTGAATAAGAGCAAATAAATAATTTATGTGCTTGCAAAAATAATTTTGCCCTAAAAAGAGTTTAAGTAAACATAATCTGCATTAAAGTATGCATAAATATGAAAATATAATGCTCTCATGTAACTATGTTCCTCCAGCACAAATCAATCTTAAAATGGTCCATGAAAGGCTCTGTTTTTGCTTTTTTCTTAAATTTTCTAAACAAAGCATACATTTTATATTAACCACTAAACAGTTTTGTTAAAAGAGACAGAAAAAAAATATGAAAGCGGGTAAATTTAGTCTGCAGGAAACAGTTCCAGCTCAAAGAATTAGGGACAGCTGTTTCTTCTTAACAGAAAACCCTCAACAATTAAAAAAACAGCTGCACTAATCAACAAACTAATGGAAGAAACTGAAATGATTCCAGGATCTTTAAGCAGAAAGAGAGGAAGTGAGAGAGACAAAAGTAGCATATGGACCAGAATTTGTGAGGCAGTTATGCCACAGGGAACTCAGGAATCAGCCATCAGTCAAAACATGGCCCAAAGAGATCACTTGACAGACATATTCATTACAGACAAGATGACAGGGGGTACAACACATGGCTCATTTCAGAGAGTTTTGTTGGACTGGGGTTTTGGTGAATACTAATCAAAGGCAGAAATAATTCTAAATTCTGACACTAATGCTGTAGATTAAGGTTATACTATACATTTCCCCCTGTGTTTGCAAGTCCTCATTCAGTAACCAAGTTTATATTTGAGCCTCTTTTTAGTTGTTAAAAATATGGCATCTTTTTCTGATGCCTGCATTGTTGCTTACAGGCATACTAAAATCCATCATTTTTCAATGCATGCTTTCTTTTTTTATGGGGTTTCAGAGGGCTGTTACTAAGCTAGAGCCCTGCAACATCCTGTAGTCCATTACTAAGCTTCTCAAAAGAAACACAATAAAATGTAGAGTGACGGTTATAGTTAATTTCAAATGACCAAATAAACTGACATGCATATTCTAGACTGTGAGAGGAAACTAAAGCAACAAAGAAACCAATGCATTTTAATAATACTGTGATCCTACTAGACTTTTTACAACTATGCTTTTTCATTACTAAAACTTTTGAATATATAAAATAGTTAAATGTAGCAATCTAGTTAACCAAATTGCTTTTACATTTCAATAATTTAAGAGTAATCTTTGAAAAACAGATTTAAGGGCAAACATTGAGCCAAAAATAATTCGTATTACTTCACCTTCACAGTTTTTCTATTACTTTGGTTGGTAGGGATGGATTGGTTTTGGAGATAGCATTAAGGAAACATCTCAGGTGAATAATTATGTACCATTCTAAAACAGATCATTTTTTTTCTCCAAGACCTTAGCAGATATCTGATTACATTTCTGAAGACAGAATCTCATAATACAATGCTGTATAAATCAGTTTTGTAATCTATATTTAGAGATCATTCTAAATTGAGAATATAACTTCATATTCATATACATATCTTAGGAAGTGTCTTGCCTACTTTGTCTACTCAAGCATTATGTAGGGAATCATAGCTCAAGTGTATTTACTTACAAATTAATAAATTAATGTTAGACACTGATGCAAGCTGAGAGTGTAAACTAAAATTTGTGAGGTGAAGTGTGATAAATTATGCTCACTTAAAAACAAAAAACATCTCTAAAGAAGTGGTAATCAATTCACAATATTTAACAAAGAATAAAGACCATTACAGTCACATTTTAAAACCATATTAAACATTTTAATTTGGGAGTGGACTAGACAATTTGAGATGTAAAGTCATTTAGGCTTGTTTCTATCATAAATCAGATGAGCTGTAAAAATGTCCTTAGCAACTGCCAGTTTGGATTGATAATTTTCAAGCTTCAGTTGATGGGCTAATTAATGTGTTAAATGTGTGTGTTCTAGGTTCACTAATTAGCTTGCTTTGATATTTGAAATCTGTAAACTGTTATGACAGCTCAAAGGTAATGAACAGTTCATGTTATTGTAAATTGTTAACGTTATTATATGTGCATGTGGACATTGCATGTGTGTTCTGATAGCCCTTACCCTAACAAACAAAAATATTTACTACAAGTTATTGCTCTAGTTTATCAAACTCAGAACCTTGCAGTGTGAAAAAAAAAATAACAACAAAAACGAAAGCATTGCTGTCAGCTTTATTTCAGTATATTCAACAGATTCGAAAAACTAAAGGCTGTAATTTTCAAATTTTGTTTAATGATAGTACATTTGCCCAACAAATTCTGTTGCCACTGATAAGACGGAGAATTACAGCTTCTTTTTTGGTTTTTATTTTTTTAAGAAAACGTTAACATTTTTCGTTTAAAGAAGAAAACTGGAACATGGCTGGTTTACCAGCAACAGTTCCATAAAAACTGCATAAAACAATACTGAAAAACAAAACATTGTTTTCATCAACAATACTGAAAAACAAAACATTTTTTTCATCTTTCCAACAAATGAACATAATTACTTACGCTTTACTTAAATAACAAGGAAAATTAGTAATGAGTTTTTTTGTTCAGCACCAAAGATAAGTACATACTGGGAAAAACTCTTGATTTCATAAAATGGTATAATGTAATAAAGCATTTTATCTCATATAAACAGAGAGAAATTCCCTTACCTCTGTGGAAAAGGAGCGTCTTTATATTCATCAGTGCTGCTGTTTGTTATATGAATTGTTATCTCTATGTGCATTGGCTACATAGAAATAATAATTCTGCTTATTAAACTGTCAACCAAAAGGGTAAATTGGGCCCGAGTGATAAACTGTTCACTGTACAAAATAACAACACAAGACCACAGGTTAAAATACAATGGTACCTTCATTTCCTAAACGGTCTGAAATTAAGAGAAGTAAATGAAACAAATAAAAGGGGGAGAGGGGTTTAAAAATCTATTCTAGAGTCCCTGAGGAATGTTCAAATTTTAAGGCTTAATAAATTTAAGGTGATGTTTAAACCTCTGGAGTCTAGTGTATATTTGGCGTTTTTAACTAGTTTTGATTTTTTCTTTATATTTCACTTTAAAAAAATATTTACCCTGGATTTAACCTGGATTAATTTGGTCTTACAGTAAAAAATGAACATTTTTTCAGAAATGCATTGAACTAATTAAGTTGAAAGAGAATGTGTTAGCTTAGCTGGCCCCAGAAGGTCTTGTTAAGGTGTGTCCATCTGAGATAAAGGAAAAGTTAGAGCTCACACATGGCGGCTAAGATGTAGCCGGACACGAGGTAACTTGGAGCCAACAATGCTAGCCAGTCCACTGTAGCAGTCTATTCAGACACATATGGTAACCATGCTGTTTGTCCAGTTGGCTCAGTGAGCAATAACACTAAGTCTATATGTAACTTTCCTAAAACCATCACAGTTGTGAGTACCATTCTGAAGACTTGAAGAGAATGAGCTTTCACATCTCAACCATCACTGCCTCATACATTTTTAAGAGTCTTTGATTCTTCATTTGCAATTGTCTTGTCAAAATCAGTTCTTCTATTTCTGAAGGGAACACTTTTTTCCCTTTTCTGGACAACTTAATTCTATTAGCTCAATCACTCTTATTCATTTATCACTTAAAAAAATCTAATCTTTTTGTTTTCAGTGTTTCTAATGGACTAGGCAGTCGACCATTATGAAGAAAATTCATTTGCTGCCAGTATCTGATGTACATTTGAGAAGCAGAGGGTCACCTGCTGTTAAAAGACATGAGGCATATGGAGATGGGACTTATGGAAATCAAGTTCTAGGAAAGCTTTTTTGGGGGGGATGTAATTTTGGCTGTTCATTACACTTAATAGATTGATACGGGTTTTCTTTTCTGTTTTTTTTTCAGGTTGTGTTACAGTTGTTGCACCTGGGGGATATTTTGAGTAAATGAAAAAAAAAAACCCTGTTGAGGGGCACAATCAAGCTGTTACCTTCTACCATATAACTAGACAGGATAGCAGCACAGTGCCCTGAGAGGCTTTAGTTTTGCTCTATTCCTTTGAAAAACATAAATAGCCTAGCAAAAGTACTGATACCCCTTTAATCTTTCATATTTTGTTACTACAAAGTATAACTACACACACCTGTATTTTATATGGATTTTATTTGATACTTTAAAACAAATTGCAGAGCTGAAAAGTGAAATGAACATGACATGTTTTCTTAACTACTCACAACTATAAAACCCAGGAGTTTGTGGATTAATTTACCCATAATCCAGTTAAACAAAATCCAGAGCAGCCGAACGTGTATTTGGACCTGTATTTAAAGCAGTTCAAATAAACTTTCAGTTTTACTTTATTTTGGCTCCCCTAGTCTTCAAAAGCTCTACTGTGTTGCCTTGAGGAAGACAGCATTTTCCATGATGACCAGTTTATAGTATGTTAAAATATATGGTAGGAATTGTCTGCTCTTGGATTGAACTACATTTCTGTTTCCAGTGGCTTTGTGAAAGATGAGGTAATGAATCTAACTTTGACGTCATATAACGATGCTGAAAAAAAGAAACATTTGACTTTGGTTTTGTACCATCTTCCTGTACCGAATCCCCCCCGAATGTTTGATAATTTCCACACACATAGAGATCCCAGCATTGCCTGAGTATCAATCCTGCACAATTTGAACAAATATACAGTCTCTAAGGGAAATGTAGTTGCATCAACTTCCATCTTTATAACAAATGGGGAAAGAGGGAGGTGATGTATTCTGTAAGGCATTTTGCACATTAGTTGTTCTGTGTAGCAGGGTTGTTGCCAACCTCTTCAAAGCTGCTTAGTGCCAGTGAAAGTGATACAGACCACCTCGGGCCATGACAGAGGTGTCATTAAATCGACGTATAATCACAAAAGTAATGTTATTTTTTCTTTAGCAAAAGATGGGAAATAAAGTTAATATTTGTTATTGTAATATTCTTTTTGAACTTAAGCTAGCTTGCAAAGAATACATTGTAAAAATTTTAATCTTTGGATGTGTAAAGCTGATAAAAATACACATTGAAAGCTCTACAGCTTTATTTCCATTAAAGTTCTAGAAAGTACTGACATCAGGAGATAGGTACAAATGTACACACTTTTTGTCTGATGGAAACAATTGACTATGAGTGCCTTTTTCTTTACTTCGCAATTAAATATATGCTAAATTAAATCTGGTGGTTGTCATGAGTATTTAAAATTTTGCCTGCAACAATAAATGTTCTATAGCAGGCATCCTCAAATCTGGCCCTTGAGGTCCGTTGTCCTGCACATTTTAGATGCATCTCTACTTCCACACCTGAATACCATTGTTAAATTATCTCCTCAGTATGCAGCCAAGGTCTCTAGAGTCCTGTTAATGACCTGATTATTTGACTCAGATGTGTTAAAGCAGAGACACATCTAAAAGGTGCAGGACACTGGACCTAAAGGGCCAGATTTGAGGATGCCTGTTCTATAGCATTTAAAGAAAAAAAAAAAACAGATTAATATGATCTATCATTAGCAAATAAGAACTTTTTTTGTTTTTAAGATAAGTGCCAAGCTGAAAGTCAGAACAGTTTGGTTCAACACCTGAGCTTTCATCCTTAGTTTGCAAAATATACAAGTGAAGTCATGTTGAAAATCAAAAATTCCCTCAACAACTGAGAAATGTAAATGCTACCATGCATCACTATTCACAGACATGATGGTGTAGCAAAATTACAATGTAAACAGAATGGAGGCGTGAACGAACACTACACTTGACAGCTACTGGATTTGTCCTGGATAACAGACAGCTTAGAACCGTCTCGTGTGTGCACATCACCATGAAAGAGAAAACAACACTGAACGTGTGCAGCTTTGCTGTCATAAGCCTTGGTTGGTCTTACCTGCTCCCATTTCACAAATGTTGTCTGTCATTTGGGTTTGTTCATGATTTCTCCTTTTCACCGGTGAGATCATGGGGACAGAAATTGTCAGAACAACTGCCTCCCCCAGAGAAAGCTGGTGTCTCTACATTGGCTTACTAAACCCAACATGTCTTGTTGACATAATTACAGTTTTGTAACTCAATGTAATGCCTGCATGTGCATTGTGAATCTGCCCTCCCATGTTAACTGAAAGCTAAACACACCTCCCATTCTGTCAAATCAACCCTTGAGTATCCTTTCAGAGTGAATACCACCTGCCATCTAATCAAATGGTCCCACAACCTAACCCGACAGAAAAGCCATTGCAGTTTTTCCATCAGGAAGCGTTTCACCATCTTCAATACAAAGAAGACAAAAGCTGCTTTGTGCAAAAATATAGGGGGTAAAAAGTGCCACAAATTTATATTTATTTCTAAGTGTGATCATCTAATTTTCTGATAAACATATAAAAGCAAAATAATAAAATGACACCTGTATGGCTTGCTATAATCAATGAAAATGCCAGTGTGTCCAACAAGTCCATTTGTGACTCTCAACACAAGCATACCTTGGTTATCAAGTAGGATGACTGTGTAAAGCAAACCCCCCAATCAATCTCAGTGTCTCAAAGACTAAACTAAGGTATTAAGCTGGTCTTGTCAAAGTAAATCCTACATAGATGCAGGGGCATGACTTTGGACAGCTGTTTATGTTTGATATTCCTCCAATTTAGCATAACTTAAACAATTCAGCAAAAAATAAGTGTAGAACAGAAACACTGTAGACATTGTTAAACTCTTGGTAGCATTAGAGAGTAGAGATGAGGATGGGATTTTTTTGAAATTATTAACTTACCTGTCGACGTAGGTCTCTGGTCTTTTTGGTCATTTTGTCAATGGCTGAGTTAAGTGGGTCCCCCTTTTCTTTCCTACCAGTCTGTAAAATGATACAAAATAACATGTTAATGCTGTGAAAATACATTACGTTTATCATATTATATTTTGAAGTACATTTAGGGCTATTTTTAGAACAGATTTTAATTAAAATTCATTTTCTAAAGGGAATTTTCTAATGCTTACTGGGACTAATAGATCAGGAAATTCTGACTGAACTGTTACCAAGGTTACCTAGCAACTAGTCAATTTGGCAAGTATCAATTTAGTTGTCTCCAATTTCCCTTTGCGCAGCATTTCCTGTCAATGCCAACTCCAACTGATGGCTTTAGGATTGTACAGACTACCACATGGTTCACCTGATACACACAGAGTTGCAAGCTGCTTCTTTTCACTTGACAGTGGGGAGTTTTACGCAGTGAGCAGAACCAACCTTCACCTCCCTGGTTTCCCTCTCCTCTGGAGTTAACAAGCACAGGAACCAAAACAGTGGGACTCACTGTTGGTTACTGGTAGGAGTTACTGTGAAAGGACCTTTTTTTTCTGACTCGCATAGAAATGCATCTAATCACATTCATTGAAAAGTCTGGCAAAAGATAAGGCTTCACTTTCAGCTAATTACCCCATAGCAGAGAGGTTCTGCTCAGAAACCATGAAGAATGAATTTTCACTTTAACTATCATACTTGTGAAGACAGCTTAGCCTAGAGGTTAAAAATGTGGTGTCAGTATCTTGTTGCAGACTATGCAGTGCTAAATGCAGATGTGCTAAATGCAGATGTCTTATATACAGAGGAAGAAATAATTCTTAGGCGATGCAATTGGATAAAAACATTCACACAGTTCTGAATTTAATGTTAATATCATAATTGTACCACACATTTGTTATTGCGCTTACTAAATAATTTTTTCTAACTTGTTTTCATTCTTTCATATTGCAACCACAATGTATTTCATATCAATTGTAAGTGATAGAACAACTCAAGATAGGATAAATGTTTACCAAAAATTATTACCACTTATAAATCTGAATGTTTTTTTACATTTTTAGCTAATCATCCTCACTGACTAGTGCTACATGACATAAAAACATCATACAACACTGCTGTATGGTGTTTGCTTGATAAATGTTACTGTTATAGAATAATCTAAGATAGATAAACATAATTAAATACAACTATGTTGCTGTTAATCTAGTGGTCCAATTGAGGGAAGAAAGAATAGTTCAATGTCAACATCCTTTTTTTTTCTCACCATGCATTTGTCTATATTTGTTCCTGAAATATTTTCTGCTTTATTTAGCAAAAAATGTTCATTACATATATCGGTAAATGTTTCAAGAAAACGTGCAGGCATGACCTGCCATTTAGATCTTTTTTTGTTTTTTCTCCATTGCTTTCTGATAAAGGAATTGAGGAGTCCTTATTACAGAGGTGTAGGTCTGAGATTGGGACTGTTAGAGAAATTGCTCTTTAAAGGTGAAGAATGATCTTTGTTTACTGCTCCATTGGATGACGCTCCCTCAGGTCCCTTCAATAAGCTGCTGTATCGAGTCTCATGCCACCACATTTCAAACTGAGTCTATAAATAATTACTCATGTTAATAGCTTTTTACTCTTATTTTGACAACTGACAAATGGAAAACAGCGGCTCATCTCTCTTGTGAAGGTTCAATTTCTACAAGGAGAAATTTCACAAAAAGCAAAAGAGATGGACTCTGTTTTTTATTAGCATCAAATTATAACATTTAAGCAGGTTGATCAACAGATTGTAAAGCAAAGTCATCCTCTGCCACACCATTTCCAGCATACATAATTATTTGTGCAGTTGCCAGGCAACAATGACATCCATGTCACTGGTTTAGCATGAAAGCAAGTGATTAACTTGCTTATCTGATTCTGAAGGGAAGTATATACCGGTGACACCTTTTTCACTAAATCTAGAGTCTGTTTTCAATGAGGAAACCCTGAGACACACTGACCACTCAAAACATGAGTAAAAGAGCTTTTTAGTTTCTATATTGTTTAATGAGACACCAAATGTGCTGACTTATCTCCGTTACACTGCACTATTGTTCTGCCCTTTCGATAATTGAGTGGAACAGAACGCCTCGTATTGGGGTGTCACCGATAACTAAATGAGCTCACATCAAATGGACACATCACGGTTATCCCTCCCACAGTCCCCTCGAGGTTAAAGCTGCTTCTTTTAATGTCTTGGTCACTATCAGCTTGTAAAAATAACAGCTCTCTCATTAGTTATGAATATCCCTGCCATCACAAACAGATAGCAGCAAGGAGGGGACCACCACTGTGAACTCCAGCCTTCGGCATGTCAACACTGGAAGGATTCTCTCTCTGAAAGCCCCCTCTTTATCTTTTTTTGTAATTATGGTGATAAAAAACTTAGGACATGCAATATTTTTTTTAAGTTAGCAGAAACCAGCTCCCAGTTTATATATTTCTCTCATTTTACTCTACAAATGACTAGGGGAACACAAACAAACAAAAAGCCATGTCACTCCTCTCAAACAGTTGCTATTTGTAGATCAGAAAGCATTTTTATGCGTGTGAAGGACAAGGATATGAAGACATACAAGGTCTAAGATGCTGAAAAGCTGATTTTTGAAAAAGATTAAACCATAAAAATGGATAAGATTCCTGTTTCTTCTAATGTATTGCTTTATTGCCCTTGGCTAAGGCTCATAGAGCATTTTTATTCACATGGATTTTAAACATTACATTCTGTATGAGTCATTTATCTCCCTGCTCACATTATAGTTAGTCACTCCCTCTTCTAAATAGCAATGACACAATGCAGTCATTTGTTGTGGGGCAATGCAGCAAGCTGAAAGGAAGAAACCCAGCATGCATAACTTGACCAATGTGCTTCAAGCTTCAGGGCCAATTCAACATAAAATCTTCAACTAACTCATTGCAGTCTGCTACACTTGATCCATGAGGTTTTGCCACATATTTGCAAGTGTAATTCTGACATATTGGGACACAGGCTTTTAGCCAGTTGTTAAATGACATAAGGGGAGAAAAAGGAAAAGGAGACTGCATTCTGTTACCTTCCATTATGTTCCTTTCCACATTCAAACTAGCACTTACACTTTGATGTTCCTATACAGACTAGCTTTGCTTCGTCAAAGTAGAAAAGTAGAGGACATAAAAACATTAGTCATTGTGTTGCCTTAAGAGCCTAATGTGTCATTAAGGCTCCTGTGGGACAAACAGGATTACAGATGCTTTCCACTGAAATTAATTATAATACAGGTAAATGGGAAAGGGAGGAAATGTTTAATGGAAGCTTTCTCTGGAAAGCTCCTGCATTTTCAAAAAGATGCAAAGCACAGCTCAATAAACAAGATGGTCAATATAGTAATGATGAAAATGATGTTTGCAATTGTAGTTTCCATGTGCTAAAGAAAAAATATAAATTTATATTATTAATGTGATTGTAGTTCAATTTAATTTAATTTCAGGTTATCGGGGAGTTGAAAGAAAAATCCAAATCATTAATTTTGGTAAACCAATAATCCAAGGAGAATCGTAAGGAGAATAGAATAATTCAAATATTTCTTACATTTCTAAGTATTTTCTTAATCTCTTATCTTTGAATTAAGAACAATGCTGTTTAAAATTCTTCTTCTTAAAGTAAGTTAAGAAGAAAATATTTGATACAAAATATACATCTAGAGTAAAAAAATCACTTTTTTGGCTTTATATTTCAATAACATTTTTCACAGGATAAATAACAAATTGCTCATACTGGGTTTTCTCTAAAATATAAAACACATAATTAAATCTTTTATTCTTAAATCTGATGTGAAAATATTATGTATAAAATAGTCCACAGCGATGATTCATGGGTTAGCTAGTTTGTCAAATTCACATTAGTTTTCAAAGTCAAAACTTTTCGTCTGTGCAAGCAAATGCAGCAGCATTCCAATAAATATCATGATTCACAAAGAATATATATATATATTGTGTAATTTGCTGAATATTAAAATAATGTTTCTCAGATAAACAGGATATTGGATAAAAACAACAAAACTTATTTTTTGTTTAAAGATTTATCCCGTTACTGACAAGTTATTGCCATACATTTGAAGGGATT
>JAUZNJ010080554.1:0-24069 GCA_034780135.1 Jordanella pulchra | reverse complement strand
TGCAGGTTTACTAGTGGTTCCTAGAATTTCTAAAGTAGAATGGGAGGCAGATCTTTCAGCTATCAGGCTCCTTTCCCATAAACAGACATTAACACGTAGACGCCCCATTGGATGCTGCCGGCAGCAAGGCCAATGTGCTTATAGGGTGGCCAACTGGTCAAACTGGATGAAACAGGTACACTCAGTTATATATTTTGCAATTAAACAATATAATAAACAATTTTTGTATATATATCTTTTTATTTGCGCACCCATGGGTGGAACAGAAGTCGGGCATCCTGTGAGGTAGCTCTGGAAGTTTCACTATATGAAAATTTAGACCCGCTATCCTTTTTTGCACCACAGAAAAAAACATCACCTCTTTTCAGAACCAATCAGAGGGTTTGTTCAGATCCATTTAGTTTGATATTTATTGTGAGGCGGCCTTTCAGCGAAGTAATGTGATTCACAGAGACATCAAACAACAGTCTCAACTGCTGCTCCAGATTTAGAGTAAAGCTCGTTACATACTCCAAATAAAAAAAAACAAACTTCTATCTTGGCCAAATATGATAACTCATTAAAGAAACAATGATCAGTAATGTTCAGATAAAATGTGGGCAATCAAGCCGTGCTGAATTTACTAGTGACATTCTGAAATAATTCTGAAAACAAATCTTTAGGTTTCTTAAACCTAAAGTTTGGAATTGAAATATTTAACAAACAACAATAATCTAAAAACTGATATATATAAAAAAATACAACTATGAGCAAGAACATTTTATTAAAGCAGTCAGATTCACTCAGGTTATCTGAGAGAAAAGATTAAGTTAAACAGTTTTACATTTATAAATAACTCACATGACATCAGTATATCTTTTTTTTCTTTAGGTAAACTTAGTTTTTAGTTGGACCCAATAACATAAAAGGAAACAAGTTTTCAGAGAACTTGTTTATTGCTAATCTGTTTTAGATTTGCTGATAAAACTTTTTGGTGTAAAAATTAAAATGAAAACAAGAAAATTCAGATTTTTAAGAGATGGATAAAAAAAAAAGAAGTTTTTTTCGTTTTTTTTTTTTACAATTTCCTTCAAAGAAAAGCAGAGCAGCAAAAACACGTGGCTCATTTGAGATTCAGGGTTGGATAACAGCATTCTCAAGGAGTTACAAGTTAATATCGTCTCAAATGTCTCTTTAAATCAGGAGGCTGTCAGAAACAAAACATCAAACACATGCTGTACAAATCATGCCTCAACGGGCCACAACAACCCAGGTTCAAAAGCAGGTTTGGGTCGCTCAGCGTTTACAGGTAAATCTTTGGCGTTTGATAACGTTCATAATTGCTTCTATTTTACTTTTCCTGAACTTGAACATTCGTAAAGTTTGTGTTGTGATTTTAGATATTTGTTGCTCTGTTAAAATAATTATTTTCTCCAGGTTTGCTTTTGAATCACGTGGACTTCACAACAACAAAAACAATTAAAATATTCCAACTGCCTAATTGTAGCCACATTAAAAACAAATGAATGTTTTAGGAGCCTTCAGAAACGTAAACTGCTGAGCAGCCATGCCCAATAACCCTCAGCACAGGTTTATATCTGTACAAACTCTTATGTTACGTAAAAAAAAGTAAAGCTTTCAAATGCTTCATTGAAAAACAAACATTTCAGAAAAAAGGAAATATTTGAAGATGATTTTCCTTTTTACATTTTCTGAGCTGCAGACGATCAGCAAAGCAACAAGCTTGTATAAAACATGGGGACAAGTTGTGTAAGAAACCTTTGATGTTGGTTGGTTTTAGTATTTCTTTCCTTTTGCTATAAAATACATTAGTAGTTTCTAAAAACAAACAGCATTAAAGTAATAACAGTTTTCTTTAGTTGCATTTCCATTACAGATGTGTGTAAACGATGTCGATATTCTGCTAACTTTTGCAAATGCGGTGTTTACATGGAGTAAGAAATACAAATGAAACTGCAGGTGAATACGATTGTTTACGTGATGAAACAGCTGCAGCAGATGTAAACAAATGAGATGCTCATGTTTCAGTCACGACTCTAGGGGGCGCAATCCTCCAACTACCTTCTGGTCTGTTTCGTCTTTTTCCAAGGCAGTGAGGCCCAGTTGCAGATCACGTTGCTTGAGTGATAAAGTGTTTTTGCAGTTTTGCGAAATATAAAAATGTCCATGCGGCAGAAAAACCACTTCAACAAAATATAAAAACTTCTTTCAAACCTGCAGTGGATTTTTTTGCATTAAATTTGAGCAATTTTATGGTTAATGGAAACAGAACTTTTGTCTCTGACTCAGTGAAAGGAGGGATCTGCTTAATTATGCATCTATTATGTATATTCTGCATCTCTGCAGCGTCTGTAGAAATAAAAGTAATAATCTGTGAAGAGCGCCCCCGCGTAGTGATGGTCAGTACTGCAGTCTGCTTGACCCTGGAGAAACAAACAATGGTTTGGTCATTTTATGGCTTTGAAACAATTTTCTAATAACATATTCTGTGGTTTCATGTTTATATTTTAATAATATCCAAATACCAAAACTTTAATCATTTAAATCAACTTAAATCATTGAAATGTACTTATACTCTGGTTGTTGATCTTTGTCGTATGAAATTAGATTATTTGTTGCTTACAGCTACTGCAGACCGGAAGTGGTAGAAGCTCTGATAAAGACGAGCCACGTGAAGAGGCCACTCATGCTCCCCCTGCAGAAACGGACATAAATAAATTCATATTTATTAAACCGTCAGGAAAAACAACAACCGTTTTCATAGTTTTCTTTTCCAAATTCCAATTTAGGTCAATTATTTTGAAACCTTATCCAAAGTAACAATGAGAGTTTTGTTATTGGTATAACATATATATTTTTACATTTCCTGTTGCATAAAAACATTCAGATGTGAACTAATTTTAATTAGACAACAACTTTGACCAGATATGCAAGTCTTTTGTTTTTCTTTTAAATCATTTTTCAAATGTTATAGACACTGAAGCAGCATTTCTACTGTTTTATCATTATGAAAGAGATTTACCTGCGTATTCGATGGGTACCGGCTTTCATGAGCCATGTCTGTGCTCAGCAGAGCAGAACAGGTGGTGGACTCATCTACACCACAGAGATGAACCACCAACAACTCAGTAGAGCTGAAAAAGCATTAAAAACCAAAAGTAAAGCATTTTCATTTACTGTGAGCTTGAAGTTTCACTTTTCTTTAGAGGAAGTAATGATTACTATGAACTAGAAAGCTGTTAGCAGTATGCTAAATCATGCTAACAACTTAAACAAATGTTCTTTATGCAAATCAGCTCAATTTACTCCTGGCTAGAAACCAAGAGAAGCTACTTCTAGCAAACAGCTAAACTATAATGCTAACCAGCTAACGGTAGTTTTAGGAGTTAAAGATTTTTAGGTGACACTTCTAATGATCTCTATGCTAAGTAGCTGAGGACAGTTCAGTTCTTGAATGATATAAACTTTAAAAATATATTTTTGATCTGACTTTGTGCGATTTTATCCATTTATTGTGTAAAATATATGCAGAATCGAATCATTTTATTGTTTGTTACTGTTAAACTAACAATGCTTACAGGTTAAATGGGATGTAAAAAATATCAAGGAGTTTTTAAGTAAAACAAACAGTTTAAGCTTAAATTTTAGAGTCCTTATGGTGAAATGTTCCAAAAATGGTCTGGGGCTTTGAGTAACACGAAAGCTCCCTGACGAATAACCCGGCTAATAGAAATCCTGGTGCTTTTAATATCAAGTCTAACAAGGAAGTCATGGTGACCGACTGGAGCGACCTTTGAATTAAAGAGCAGCCGAAAAAATGCAAACATTTAGGAGCCAATTTTACCCGTTTTAAATTAAAATTCTAAAATCTAGTGGAAGCAGCTCAGTTTAGCATTAGCTGGAAAATGTTAGCAGGATGTAATAATGCTAACATGCAACAGTGTTCTGAGAATGATTGCTGGCAGCGTTTGACTAAATCTTTAAAGTTTCAGTACAGTTCTTAAATAACATACATCAATAACATGTTTTACCTCAACTTAGCTGACTGTAGTTACCAGTACTGTCAGTGTCACAAGATTAACTTGGAAGTAATAATTTTGAGATGTAATATCAGCTTTTAAGCATTTTTTCATCGTTTTCCAGAGTAAATAAAGACCCAAAAAGGAAGCAGCTGTAAAGGAAGTTATTAGAACATCACTAATCATATTCATGAAGTGAAATAAAAAAAAGTTCAAGAGGAAAACATTTTGTTTCAAGGCATTGCACTCAAATAGTTTATTAAAAGTGAATGAAAAATTCTTTAATCAAACAAGTTAAAGGTTTAAAAGTATTTCAGTAAAAGATTTATAAACGATGTTCAATGATTTCTTACTTCATAAGCAGCGTGATTCTCATGTTAACAGGAACAAACTGGCTGATGGGAACTCTGAACACATATCGCTCCGGCCTGAAGGGCAAACAAACAAAAACAAATGTTAGAACTAGCAACGAATTCAGGATAACTTTACTGAAGGTTTTAAGATGCAGAGAATGATCCGGATGAACGGATCCAATGGTTCCCACTGATGCTGATCTACCTACCCACATTCATGCCTCATGCAGTATTTGCTGTCGATCACCTGCCCGTTCTCTTTAATCATGAACGTGTGAATGGTTGTGTTTCGCCCTGAAGGAGACCAAGAGCACAAGTTTAGTTTGACTAATTTCTGCCACAACAAAAAGTCCCCAAATTCTAAAAACATTAAAAGCATTTTTTATTAGTATCTTTGAACATTTTGTCATATTACAGCCAGAAAATTCAAAACATTTTATTGGGATTTCATGTAAAAGCATAAAACCTTTGTGTTTTAGAACAACAGAAAGTAATGCAAACATTACAATACATACAATCACAATACATTTTAATGGACACAACTGAGAATCTGAGGAAAGACTTTAAAACGGATGTTCAGTTTCTAGATGTACAAAACTGGTCTTTGAAGAAAGTTTCTCAAGCATTACTTTTTGTTGTCCAGTTAAATGAAATGCAAACAGAAAACAATAAACATTTTGGCTGTAAAATGATAAAAGGTTCATCCGTGTTGATGTAATTTGAACAGAATCTTCTGAATACACGTTCAGGATGCTCTTCTTTAGAGTACTCACAGTCTCCAACAGATTTGAAGTGAAAGGCAGCGTTTTCTTTTCTTATTCCTGTTGAACAAAACCATCAGGCTGTTTTACTAGACTATTTATTTGAATGACCTGCGTGCTCTGAGCTGCTGTTACCTCTTCTTGTAATGTTTAACGCTGGCTTTGTAGTTGAGATGCTGGAGGCAGTGCTGCCCCCTGCAGATGAAGGGCAGCAGTACACCTGATCACAGTATAGCAGGTCACAGAAGGACACATCAGGAGGCCAGAAGCCAGGAAGTGTTGTTGAAGAGGCTAGAGAGGAGAGGTGAGATTTATTCTCAGCATATTACCCTGGGTCAATGTTAGTACAAAATGTATTGTGCTGTCTTTAAAAGTATGAATCAGAGGACTGCAAAATATGAAGAAAACCTTTCTTTTGCAGGACATTATTGTCCAGTGAAAGACAACGTAACGCTCAGATCAATCACGTTTAAGGAAAGATGAGAAACACAGAAGAAGACGTTTAAATAGGGCACTGTTCAGGCATTATTATCAATAATAAAAAACAACACGTGAAAAAAAAATAATCCTATTTTCGGGTTTTAAGCAAAAATGCAAAAACTTTGAACTTAATTTAAACAACAGCCAATCATACAGGCTGGAGACTGATTTATATCACTGCTGCTCCTCTACAGTTATTCCAGGGATTGTTTAATCTATCGAATTTGTTTTTTAAAAATTCTTTTAGTAAATGAACATTTCTAAATGAAAACTTGTAATAAGACAAAAAACGGACTGTGTAAAGGCGTTACAGAAATACTATAATAGTTCTTTAATAGACATTCATTGGTGCCATTTAAGATGAATGAACCTCTTTAATAATAATAATAAAAAAACTATTTAAAAAACAAACTGGAAAAAAATAAAAAAAAACTAAATCTGTCCAAAACAGTTAAGTTGTTGTAAAACCTTCTTTTGATTAAGTACTTTTATAAATAATTTCTGGATTCCATTTTTTTCATTCATATTAAATTTGTTTCTAGTAGCAACAAGGATGTAACTAAATTCCCTCCATATTGATGATCTGGTTGTGATCAACTTGTCAGGCCGCTGGTGTCTGCTTTCATTTTATGTTTGTATTGTTGTCATGTCAACCACTGTATTTTAAACTGGATGCATTCAGGGAAAGTCCAACAACAGAGTATCCGTCTTTGTAAATGTGTAACCAGTGGGATAATAAACAGACTCACAGGGCATCCCTCAGAGGAATTAGCCTCTTTTAGAGAAATACATTTTTCTTAAGGTAATACCAAAAACAAAAAGAGTTAATTTTCCAGTTTGCTCAGTAAACGCCATGGACGTTTCATAGATGATACTCTGACGTCTCGTTCCCCTGAAGGCAGCGCGGGCGGCAAAACAAGGACAGAACATTGGAGTGAAGAAGTTAGGATCCCATGCTTGTTTAAAGCATTTAATGAATGTTAATAATTTATTACCGAAACAATCGTGAACTAATTTGGTAATCATTCCCTTTGGAGTAACGGTACACAGATTAAGGTACATGAACTACAACAATAACCAACTAACAACAGGAACTGAGCCAAAACTTTACAAAAAACAAACAAATATTTTACGTTAGATTAGATACAGCCTAAGTGTTTAAATGTCTTGTCATTTATTATCAATTTAAAATGTTGTTGCTAAATTTCAAACTAGACATCCACTGATACATGTATTTAGAGCCGATGTTGACATCAGTCAGCCGACCCGATTTAAGACCATTTTTACTTTCTCTTCCTCCATTTACACAGAAAATGATATAATAACAATTAATATAATACAAAAATCGTCCGTCCGTCCTTCTGTCTGATAATTAAAATGACAGAGCTGCATCCCTTCTTTGGTGTAAACTGTAGCTTCAAACACCAAACAGCGGTGACGCTTCCTTTAGTAAATACTGTTTATCTGTTCGCCTCAACGCTAGTCTGATGAACTGAAACCCGACCCCCTACGGTGAGCCGTTTTAACAACGGCTAGACCTGACAATCATGGCCGATCTCTGCAACATAACTTTAGCTTCTCAAAACAGAATTTAAAATGCCTGTAATTCAATGTTGACGAGTCGGAATGATGTGAAATCTTGAATCAAAACTAATTCCAATTATAATGATATTAATAGCAGTCAAAATAACATGAAAGTAATCTATCATGGTTCTGCTGCGACACGGGAGGTGACCAGGCTGCAGCAGAACACGGCTCAAACATTATTATGAAACAAAAAGGGGAATTTTTCAAACTTTTCTACACAAAGCAACCTGCTGGTTGGATTAGCTAACTTTGTGATCGTCTCCAAACTGCTGTTTATATTTACTAAGAATATCTTTGTCTCAAGTTAAATTTATTAACTGGGATAAAATCTGTTTTTTTTAAAACCTGCAGCACCAGATTTGGATGTCCAGGTTCATCTAAACATCTGGCTGTAAAGGCCACAGTACCTGTAGTTGGTGAAGTTACCGTCGTCATAGGGGCTCCGCTGCTGCTGAAAAAAAAAACTAATCAGAACACATGGCAACAAATAAACAAGATCTCCAAAAACATGATATGATCCATGGTTAATAATCCCTTTGTGCCTCTAAATGTGTTAAATATTAGGAGTTTACCTGTTGTCAGGGAGCATGTCAATGTCCGGCCTATTTAAATTTACAAGGTAGAGGACGGAAACCGAGATGATGCTACATCCAAACAGACAGAAGAAGAAGAGTCGGCATGTTGTGTTTTTATTAACGAGATTCTAAACACAGTGGCAAAACATTTCTTTTGTTTACCAAACAGCCATGGTGACCAGGAAGGTAAAGATGCTGGCCAGGAAGATTTTATTATGGAGGAGGTGGATGAGTTTCTGACACCAGTCCTTGTTTTTAGACTTGGCGGTCTTACACGGCTCTGGGGTCGGCGCCGTCGACGAGCTGCTGTGAAACTGAGCTTTACTGCTGGAGGACACAAACGAAAGGTATTGATTAATGTAGGCCAGTCCAAAAATGCAACATTTAAACTGTTCAGTCACACAGAGAGAGTGAAAGGATTCAGTCATTCAGTTCTGTTACATTTCATTATTTGGTTTCTATTATACAGAAATATGAGCTTGGTGATTGGTGTGGATCCGTCGTAGTCAGAGCAGCTTCTAACTGTGACCAAAAATGATGCAAAACTAAGGAGTGTTTTTACATATAAGAAATGTTGCATGAAAAAGATCCTTGAGGTACCAGTTGTAGTAGTTTTACTTTGGGTGTAGTTTTCTAAACAACTGTTATACAATCAATACACCTTCAATGCTTAAATCTTTATTGAAGAAAAAAACCCAATGAAATAATAAAAACAATGCTCTAAAATATAATTTAAAGTTCAGAGCAGCTGCTGATCTTCAGACCTTCGTGGACGTTAATAAGATCATTTTCACATCTGTGAATCGGCCGATCGGTTTATTGCTATTTTTCAGATATATTGGTATCGTTGTTCTGTTGGAAATATTCTCCTTTAATACTCCCCTTTACACAAATAAAACATCCCATAATATAAACTAGAATCTTTGTTCTACAATAAGATAAACTTTTTTTTTTAAAAAGATGAAAACTAACATCTGCACATCTCAGTATTATTTAGCCCTGAACCATCAGGCGGGTTCCAGCTGGTATATTCAGAGAACATCTAAACTTTATTGAAGATGTTTATTAATTAGCTTTAAAACTGATTTTCAGCAGATCTTTGGGTAAAGGAGGATTCAGGAAGGTCTTTGCTTGGTTGGATCATTGAACCTGAGTGAACTGTTTTTTTCTTTCAGTGGGTGTGTCTGGTTATTCAATATTCTGATAAACGTCTGCTGGCGCTCCAGCTATAGATCCGGTTATCTAGCGACCGTTGGTTCGGTCCACAGACATATAGATTATGGGATGTTTAGGATGGGAAAGACCTCTAAATTATCAGCATGAGTAGAAAGGTCAGAACAGTCTGCAGTTGCCTCCTGATTGTCCTTGACCTACAATATAACATATGTGACTAAAGAGCTTTCAGAGCAGCAGCCTCAGAAGTGCATTTAACCTGCTGATCCAGTCAGCAGTGAGAGAAAGCCGGTCCTGATAAACGGTTTAGTCTCATTCAGGTGGACCGCGCTCACGTTGGGTGAAGCACTTTATTCCCTCCTGCAGGAACGTTCAGAAAACTGTCCTTGGACTGTGACTTTCCCCAGTTTCTGTGCTGTTATGCAATCGAGTCATTTTATCAGTTTTTCCAATGTGCTGCATGGTTGGAGGTAATCCATTCCCAGAGTTGGAACAATAACGAAGCGGATGTGGTTCTTCTAAAGCAGCGAACAATTTAAAAGGACTCAAACAATGACTTTAGAGGACAGGCTTGAATTTAAATGTTATGGCAACATTTTAAATTTCAGGCATAACAAGGACATTTTGCCACCCCTTATTATTATTATTCTAAAGTTATATAATTTGTTCAGCAGCTGGTCAAGCTGAGGGGGGGGGGATTTTCTGCTTTAGGTCTGAGTTTGAACTGAAATCCTCACGGTAACAATTATTATCATTTGTAACCAGTCAGAAAAAATATACAAGTACAGAGAAAGCAGCCAAAACATTTCGACTCAGCTTAAAGTCAACATATTAACCCTTCGTTCATGTCAAAGTTGACCCTTTCTCTTTCTTCCACCAACTGTTTCCTGGTTAACTATTTCTTATTTTTCTGGAGTGGGTCCAAGGAATCTCCTGAGTGTTTTGTCTTTATTACCCCAACCTTTGTTATGCTCTAAAAGCTTTTATCTGAATGCCTGTCTATAGCCGCTGTCCTGCACCTTTTAGTTGTCTCTGCTTCAACACACCTGCGTGAAATAATCAGGTCGTCAGCAGGACTCTAGAGAACTTGGCTGCAAACTGAGGAGATCGTTGAACAATGGTGTTCAGACGTGGAAGCAGAGATGCATCTAAAATGTGCAGGAAAGCGGAGCTCAAGGGCCTGATGTGAGGAAGCCTGGTCTATAGCTTGGAGAAAATCTTATCTTAATAACTGATGCTTTTGGTCTTTAGTCTTAAAAAAGTGTTTTTTATTCGAATCCATCTATAACTAAGCCTCCTAATGAGAGCCAACTCTCAGCTAGTTTAGGTTTGTTTCTGACTGGATGATGATGTTTCACAAAAATCCAACAAAGGAACTAGTGAAGCCTCGCTCAACCGCCTCAGGGCCTCTAGTTTTTGTTGTTCATATGATTTTATAGTCAGTTAATGAAAGATTCTTTACAGTTTTCTTGAAAATAAACCTTCAGTAACTTTCTTGAAGAACAACTCCACCCTGGTTCTGAGTGAGCAGTGAGGCTCCACCTAAATAAACAGTCACTACGCTCAGAGAGAGCACAGGTTTGGGTCTAGGTTCTCCCTCAGTCACATTAAGACACTACTGGGTCAGAACCAGCAGGTACCGTTTTCCTCTTTTATCTCTTTTAATCAATAAGAAGTTTTGAGAATAACTTTGCTGTTTTCATTGATTTTGTTATTCAATCAAATTCATTTTTAATTATGTTTTTCAAATAGTTATATCTTCAATTTTTTTAATTTTATAGAGGTTATATTTCAAATGTATTTAATAGTTTTCCCCCTTTTTATATTAAGTTTGGATGAACTGGATTGTTTTTAATGTGCTTTAAACACGTCATCTTTCTTCCTGCAAGACCATTAAAATCTTTTACTACTGATGAGCACATTGACCAATCAAAGTGCGTCTTTGCATCTCACTCCAGAAGAAAGCCCGCCCCCAGAAGCTTATCTGTAAAATGCTATTTAATAGGAATAAAATTTGTAAAACTTGAGTTTGAAAAAAAAATGGAAAATATAACATTTGTAAAAAAAAAAAAGAAGCAACTTTTTAAAAATAAAATTGGAAAAAAGTAAAACATTTAATATGGAAAAAAACATTTTAAAAGTAATTTCATCAAATTATTTTGGAGAAAACAGCGAAGTTACCCTTTAAGGACTTGGTGCTGAGGTTTGTTTTTCTATGCAGTGAATTTTTGTTCCGTTATTGTTGTGAGCAAAGAACATGATTGCAAAGGAAAATTTAATGCAACACTTGATGTAAATTGAAATTTGAAAAAAAAAATGTATCCAAAAACTTTAACATAACTTAATCTTCCAGCACTAAATTTAAAGCCACCTTTAGATCCTTTTCTTTTTCCAACTACAGACGTACAGATTAGATTAAGATGAGTACCTGGTGGAGCGCAGGCTGCCTGTTAAGCTCTTCAACTTTGCCAATCTGCGGTTCCAAACTTCCAACTCTTGGATACGAGTTTCCAGGTTGTCTGTAAGCTTTGTCAGCTGCTGCACAGCTCCAACGTTCTCCATGAAGATTTGCTCCTGCAGGAGGAGGAGAGAAATGTCTGGGCATTGATGCTGTGGCTGCAAAATGATGGCTTACAGATCATTCATGCTCTAAAAATAAATATAAGGCCCAAACTGTTCTTCCCTTCCTCCTAACCCTACCCAGGTGTTGTTCCAGCAGCCCTTCTATCCTCAGCATCACTTTGTCCATCAACAAATGCCTTTTCATTATGATAATTAGTTGATAAAAATTGCACATTTAACAAGTAAAATGGATGGTTAACCTTGTCAACCATGAGAAAATTCTCTATTCTTTCTCCGTCTGAGCAGATGACGTCGCCGACCTCCATGACCGCTGATGGAAGCAGCTCCTTTATCTCCTGAGCGATAACGCCTGAAAATTACAAGATATTAATAAACAGGAACCTTCAACACTTTAGAAGGTGTAAGGAAACATCTCCAGCACCTGTCTGATGGGTGTGATCTATTCCCACGTTGGAGGCGAACTCTGGCTTGTAATCAAATTCAACAATCCTCATCTGATTGATTCTTTTAAGCAGCTGCTCAGAGTCGACCTTACAGGAAAAGTAGAAACGAATTCAGCTGATAGAAACCGTGTTCAGATGCATGAAATACTTTAACAATAAGTGGATTTTTTTCTACCTCCTGTATGTTTTGTTTGGCTCGGCAGTCAGACGGTTGCATGATGGAGCCCATCACCTTTGCATTGCCACAAACTACCAGGGCTTCATCAGGGGAGTCCGTGTTGACGCCGACTCGACCGTGACAGACCACAGCCTCCGGCGCCGACCCACGCTGCCACAAGGTGTCGCCGTCGGTCTCAAACTGCCCTGGATTGGACGCCTTAACATGGACAACAGTTCAGTTAAATTCAACAGCAACAGCTTTGATGGATTTTTCTAAATGTTGGTGTAAAGACGGCGGTTTTACCCGAACAATAATCCTCTCTGACACCAGCGCGGCGAGAAGAAAAGTTTCGTCTTTGACGGCAGCATAAAGGCCGACCACCATCTGAAAATACCTGCACACAGATGCACCTTCAGCAACATTTCCACCTTTGTTCTTGGTTTCCTGTGTGAACTCACTGTCGTACCTCTGGTCAGGGTTGGGTTTGCCTTTCTTCCTCATGTTGTTGGCTGTCGTCTCACTGAAGTGCAGTCGGCCAAGAGTTACTCTGGTTATTTTACCACCAGGCAAACTGACCCTGGATGATGACAGATCATCGCTTTCTTAATTGATATTATTCTTCTGCAATTCATCCAACTGAAATTGTTTTTATACAGTCAAAATAGCTAAATATATATTTAAATAATAAAGAAGGTAGTTATTCTTATATACGGCTACTGCTAGCTTAGTTAGCTTTTAAGCAGCTACAAGATTATGGTTCAACTCCAGTAATAAATCTATTTCTTAAAGCACATTGCTTTGCCGTGTGTCGTCCTCTGTTGAATGATTGCCAGCTTAGAGGGAGAACCAATCTACGGCGTCTCGTTAGCACTCGGGAAGCTCTTTCATCTTTCAACAGAAAGTAATCCTAGGGGATCCTGGATTGTCAACACTGGCGTCCCACAGGGCTGTGCTCTCAGCCCTGCTTTCTTCATACAGGACTGCTCTGATATCCACAATACAAATAAGTATGTGAGGTCTGTGGACGGTGCCACTCTGGTGGGTCTCATATCTAACAATGATGAGACCCACTATGGAGGAGTTTGACACGGCAACTTCATCTTTTGGGTATTAAGGAGACTGGGCTACATGTAGCCTCAAAGCAGAGCTAAGATTAATTATGTCTAAACTGCCCAAAAGCTAAAATCAAATTAAATTAGATTTTATTCATAAATCTTGTAAAAAGGAACAAAAATATTTCTCAAATAAGTATTAGATGAGAAAAATTCACCATATTTTCCACCTGACTGATAAGATAATATTGTGTTTTAAATGCTAGGAATGTGGTAACTGGAAAGTCCCAGTAGATCCACCAAGCTGCCTCTGATTGAAAAATTCAGTTTCACTTTTTCTTTCATAATAAACGACCTCATTTTCCACTACAGCCATTCAGTTTCTGCCAAAATGCCAGCCTCTCATATCACCCTTTGGAAATATAGAGCTAGATTCCTGGACGAGGGTTAAAATCAAGCACAGATGTATCATCTCAGTTATATATATGGTTCCCCAACATGAAAAGGGAAGTCTGCCCTCTTTAAACCACAAACATTTAGTTGGTGCTCGTGACTGTTGAAGTGAGAGCTTCAAAAAGAATGAAAATGGTATCTCAGTTAATGACATGACATGCTGCCATCTAAGCAGTTTTACCCTGAAGACAAACTGCAAAATGCTAAAAGAAGTTTCCAAAAACCACAAAAATGCCTGCATGGGACCTACGGTTCTCCAAGTTTCTCTGTTCAATCAGAAAGAAACTGATCTACTGGAGAAGTTAAAAGGGAGAAAGCTTTGCTCCGTCTGGAAATCATGAAGGTCCGATTGAAGTTTGACAGAAAGAACGTAAAGACAGAACCGGACTTCTGGAATAATGTTCTTTGGACTGCTGAGTCCATTTTAATTTGGAAACCACACAGAGGAGATGTTTGGGAGGAACCAAATGCAAAAAAATCACCTGTATCAGAGGAGTGTTGAATAAAATGTGAGGGCATAAATCTGAAGCAGAACTAGAGCCAGAAATACGACCAGAAATGTGACCTAAAACTGAGCCATAAATCCATCAAAGACTCAGTGAAAGTTCAGAAATGGACTCAAAGCCAACCTGTTAGAGGGAGGCCAGCCCAAACTATTCCCTCATACAGAGAAGGAAGTGAAGGAAGGTTAATTCTGACGTACCTGTAATTTAAACACTTCTGCTTCAAGGGATAAACAAAAAAAGAAAACCCTTTAATCTGTGAACATTTAATTATCGACTAACGTACCGACTATACCGGAAATATTTACTCTTTAGGTAGATTTTAAGATGTAGAAGCTTTACGAGTTTACAAGGATTATCCTGATCTAAGGTAGTTTTAAGCCATACCTGACAGGATGGAAGGGCTTCTTGCTGCGGTCGGGTTGAGACTGCTCTATAGTCACCTCATGACTCGGTGTTTCAAGCTAAAAGACAGTTTAATAAAATCCAAAGCAGATCAGTTCAGAGCACTAAAACCAGAGATCATCGTTTCAAAAGCTGCAGAATCTTTATTGCTACCAACTTTAATGCCGAACACTTTTATCTGGAAGTGGCCAATAGTCTGCAGTCCGCTGGGCGTTCTGACATAATGTGGCTCTGCAGCCACACCGATGTGAACTGTGACCTGGAAGTGGTTCTTCTTCTGACACACAAAGGCCTCGTCAACTGAAGAGTAGTTAAACCCTTTATCTGTATCAACATGGTAGGTAGGAGGCGCCCTGAAAGTATAACAATATAAAGTATTTTCCCACATCGTGTCCTTAACTGGTGATGATTAAGTCCACGAGTTCAGAGCGATCTGTACTTACAATGTTTGGTAGCTGGTGCTGCATAAAGTGCTCCAATGTTCTCGCCTGTAGTGTTCCCACCTAAGCAACTGGGAGGAACCCAGACCCGGTCCAATCCCTGTCCCTATGTTATGAGTCCCATCACCTTCACAGCAGGCAGCATCAACTGCTGCTAATGTATCGTCAGAGTCGGATCTCCTTCGCTTTTTACTGTCCTGGGAACTGAGAAAAATAATCAGCATAGAAATATTATCTACAAAGATCTGAACTCAGACTAATAACAATGTCCTCTAATACCACTGATGTCAAAGAGGTTCCAGTTGATTCAGAGCCGATTCTAATTTCATTATTCATTCAAAATGGCCTCAACATCTACAATCTAAGTGACATTGAAGTGATTTAGACTTAGACTTAACTTTATTAATCCCTTGGGATTACTCCCTTTGGGAAATTGTATTTCCAGTAGCAAGAAAAATGGATTGATTTGCATGCAAATTAAAAACAATAACAACATTGAAATGATTAAACCGATTTAAACTCTTCTGCACTACGATGATCAACCAGAGTATGAAACCCTTCATCTTTATGCCTTCATTTTAGTTTTTGTTTGTATTTCTGGGACCTTTCAACCAACTGATCCAGACCCTGTCCGCCTTAGTGTTTAGCCAGAACTTGTTAATGTGTTGGTTTGTCAGTTTTAAGGGCTCCAATAGTCCAGTTGTTTCCACGGAATGTGATCTGGTTCTGGAAAGTTGTTGGTTAAATTCCAATACTTACCTTAAAGAGAAGCGGCAGACGCCCGGCGTGTTCAAATCACAGGTCCTTACATGCAGTAAGGAGTTCAACAGATAAACCGCAGTTTGAACAGCGTTCAAAGTTTGGACTTATTACACAAACGATTCAGGACCCTTCCAGGCTCCTGACCGTATGCTCATACAACGAAATATGTATCATTTATGAGATATATTTGAGTTTTTATGTATCAAGTTAATAGAAAATTGACAACATATTTAGGCGACATGTTTAAATAGTAGTGGATCCATTTAAATGCTCCCACAGTGCTCACTCCTCATCATATAAAGACCTTCTTTAAACACAAAAATAACCAAACTATAAAAGTTTCCTCACCAGGTGTGTGATGTGGACAGTGAGGCGAGCGCACGGGGTGAGGAAGACTCGGGGAGATGTTGGACCACAGCTGCATCAGTCATGGAGGAAATGTAGGCGGTGGAAGGAGGTACGGATGGAGAGGAGGGAGTGGGTGGCGTGTAACCTTGCAAAACGTTTCCCACTTGTACGTATTGTTCAGGGGGGCGGTTGGTGTCCTGATAAACGGGTCGTACATGTGGGTCAGGAGGAGTCCTGGACTTGATGTCAGTGTCTGTGAGACCAGAACCACAGAGCTGGCTGTGGGTCATAAAGTCAGAGTTGGACACAGAGCCTCCATCTTTTAACCGACAGAAAGGAGGCCGAATGATCTGGTTAGAGTTGGGATGAGTGGAGCGGCGATCCTTAAAATGACAGGAGGTGGGGAGGGTTGCTGGTGGAAACGCCTCTGGACTGACGGTCAAGTGGGACTGTTCATGACCGAGGTCTGTTTGTAGGAAAAAAGCAACAAGACTTCATATATCCCGCCTTCCCATACAGTAACTGGAAAAACAGTTATATTCATCATGCATTAAGGTGGATCTTTATCCGTTAACGACAAGGAGAACATGGCTGCATTTATGTCAAAACGTGTCTGAACAAAAACTGCTGAAAATGTGTCCTGATGCACTAAAACTCATTTTAAACTGATGCTGTATGAAGCCTTCTACAGCTGGTTTGATAACTCCTGGTGTATTTGTGGGAGTCAGTAAAAATCGGGACCTGAAATCTGGCTTCTATCATCAGACTGATGACAAAATCTCTGGACGATGGCAGTTAAATGCTACCTGGTATCCGAGGAGGAGAATAAGCCTCCGAGCTTGAATCAGGAGGAGATTCAGGAAGCATGCTGGAAAATAGAGCAAAAACAACTTATTGTCAGTGATCGTGTGCTTTGGTTGAGCGTTCGTCCTGAATACAGCCGTATCTGTCAATAATCTTCACTTATCTGATAACCAACTTAGTCAGTGTTTAATTTATGGATTTTACATAACAGAGTAGATTTTCAGACAGGATAACATCGACTTTCCTACAATAAAATAAATTCTCAGAGAGCTGAACGATTTAAAATGAAAGTACTGTGAATAAATCTGGTCCTTACCAAGGAAATTTAAACCAAAACCATCTTCTGTTTAGTTAAAGGACTGATTTATACATTTATACAAAAGGGTTTCTAGGTTTCCTGAAAACTTTGGGTATCATCACTCATTGTTTTTAACCAAGCATCTTAACCTTTAAACCACTTTCTGGTCTATGTGTTCTGTGTGTTTAGCCAAGTTACAATTAAACCTTGAAGTTTTTCACCCTTTCCTGAATCATCACTCTTAACATTAACATTTTATGCACTGATGTCATCAGCAATATTCAGGAGACTTACAAGCTGCTGGGATCCATGTCGTTACTCAGGTACTGCTCCAGGATGCTGGTATCCACTGCAACCGAACTGTCCAACACACTACTGACATCCTGACCTGAACGCACAAAAAGAACAGCTTGATATTAGAGATAAGATGGTGAATGAGAAACACACAAATCTGCACCTAAAAAGGACATCAGTTGATGATTTATCCATCTCTGGTTATTCAAATATAAACCTGGAATCACGACCAGAAACTGAGACCAATTCAAAGCCTTCGCTGCCTCGTCTAACATCATGGATGATCTGTGGTGTGCTCTGAAATAAAACCATCTGAAACAATAACTAGACTCTAGAACAATGCAGTCTCATTGGAAAAATCTATTTCCTTCTGATAGTAATTATGAGCTCTGGTTTTTATTAACTCACTTTAAATAAATTCACTCCAGCAGATCACCTGCTAGACGAGGCTGATTGTGGGTCTTAAGTTAGTGACCCTCAGAAGCTGTCTTCCAGTTTTAGATCTCTTGGACAGAGGCTAGACTCCTTCAGACTCCAAGTTATGCGTCTGTCTCTCCCTGCGTTAGTGAAATGCGGTGTGACCAGAACAGTCAGGAACATTGCCTGACCAGGAGACCTGTAGCTTTTAAAGCTTTCTCTGTTTTTGACAGACCTGACATTCAGGGGGTTGCAGCTCAACTAGAGTCTGATGAACAAATCTAAAACATGCAGGACTGGACTTCAACCCCACTGCTCCAGAACCTGCTTAAGGGTTTCTATACAGAGGTCTCCAGGTCCATTATGCCCTCCTGTCACCTTCTACACCGCTTCTCTAACACACCGAGTGAAATGAGCGATCTGTGGGCAGGTGAATGACTGAGGGAAAATCAGCCATCTGATTCAGGTGTGTTGGAGGATTTGGTTCATTTCCACAAAGAACCAAGTCTCTTCATCTATCCCATGAGCAGCATTGCACCAGAACCCCGAACCTCTATGGGAAGGAACTTCCACAAGGATCACAGAAGTTTTTTGAAAGAAAGGCGTCGATCTGTTTGAGAACCGAAGGGACCAAACTATTTCCACAAACTGCTTGACATTATATCAACTTTACAAGGATCAATGCAACCTCCTGGAGATTCAGTAAACCCCTAAAGAATCCAGAAGACTCAGACGATCTGGTCTTCTTATACCTACTGAAGGACCAGGCATTAGGTGTCACCTGCTTGTTTCTTAAACCTCTTCCAAACCATCTTTTCTTTTCTTGAATGTTTTTTCCAACCTGACTTGCATTAAATGATTATTAGCAGACTCTTGCAAGGCTTGGTCTTAATTAAATGTGTTGTACAAGGGTTGCTTGTCCTTTAAGACTGGCACTGCCAACCTCAGTAGCGGATGAATAAAACTATAACAATAGTTTTGCACCATTTCTTTGCAGTTACAGTCAGTTCTGTTCAGAGATCCAAACCATATACAGTGCATTTTGTTTTATTACATAAGACCACAACCAACATTTTAACAGGAGCATCTAAAAATAATGCCAGATTGAGGTTCTTAAAAGACAGTTCTGGAATGTAGAAATGTAGAAGAGGAATTAAACGTCGAATCCAGGGTCCCAGAGGCTCCTTGAGTTACTCAAGAGATACTGAAAACATTTTACACAAACCTCCAAACTCTATTTCAGCCTCTTCATGATGTCCAAACCTTCTAAGATAAAGTAAAACCTCCTGGTGGTCATGAGACGCCTCCTCTCTAAGGCAACTACATCTCCTAGAACCTGCTGCTGGGGCTGATGCTGTTAAAGCAAAAGATAAGGAAACCTTGTTTCAAATCCGCCTTAAATATAGCTTCAGTTTATTTAAGGCTGAAAAACTAGTTAGTTTTCCTTTTTACCAACTCATAGCAGCACTAACCTCTTAAAAAATACCAGAAGGTTCCACACATAACCCAACACCAAGTAGGGTCGAAACATCTCAGATTTTCATCAGCAAGCATTTAGAAAACTTGATTGTTAACGAAAACAAATGCATAATAATAAAATCTGTATGGAGAATATTTAAAACTACACCTGAAAAACTAAAAGCAACCTCCAAGTGTTTCACCTCTTTAAAGACCACGTTGTAACCGTAGAGTCCTTGGATCCCCTTAGAAACCAAACAGCTCATCAACATTTCACGCTGTAAAGATTTGTGGAAGATCTTACCGCTGAAGAACTGCTGCAGTGCCTCATTCTCTCCGAGCACCTGCAGCGGTGGCCCACTGGGTCCAGGCTCCATGCTGCCATGCATGGGCGGTGCTCGTATGTGGAGGAGGAAGAT
The DNA here is from genome assembly GCA_034780135.1 of Jordanella pulchra. Taxonomy (NCBI): domain Eukaryota; kingdom Metazoa; phylum Chordata; class Actinopteri; order Cyprinodontiformes; family Cyprinodontidae; genus Jordanella; species Jordanella pulchra. The sequence goes on along the minus strand of JAUZNJ010080554.1, from coordinate 4,282 downwards.
CACTACCTGCAGCTAGAGCTGAAGGTGAGAATGTTACGACACATTAATTAAACTTCAGACAAACTGAAATCAGTTTGGGAGGATTGAGGTTTGAATACTAGTTTGGTACCAGAAGACTAACTTTTCCTTTTTCCTTTTAGACTCCATGTCCTGATGATCCAACACAATTAGATAAAGATCCAAAGTTCAAGGTTAAAAACTATTATTAAATATAAGTTGAGCTCGTGAAGAGTTTTTATGTTTTATCTTTATCTAGTCATTTTACAACATCAACCCAAAGACAATCCTTTCCTTACATTCTGGTGGTTCTGCTACATTAGAGGTCTGCAACCTGCAGCTCTGCAGGCTTTACTTCGGCTTAAAATTATTAGAAAAGGCCAACAAATGCTTTTAAATATACATGCAATTATTAGTTGTTTTAATAGATTAAAAGTATTAAAGTTCCTCAATAGATTGTCACTGTAATATATACTTCTAGGTCTTTACTTCTTATCACATGAAAAACCACAGTTTTGCAGGATTTATATAAACATCCCATAGAAGAAAATCTTCCATCTTTTTGTGTTTTTTCAACAAATAGAAATAAAAAGGTTGATTTTTCTTTTTAACAGCAGCAGAAATACTACAGCAGATTTCTTATTAAGTAATTCTTTTTAAAAGGTTGTGAACCCCTCTGGTGCAAAATGTGTTTTATTTATCTGCACTAAGGACAGAAATGACTCTTTGGATTGTAAAGCAGAATATGACCACTGTGATACTAAACAACCAACAGATAGTTCTAATCCAAATTACTATGTTTTAGTTAGAATTACATTGTTTTAGTTATTAAAATTTAGTATAATCCCTCCAAATAACTCATCGTTTTTCCACCTTAACTGGTCCAGTGTAACGAGAACTATGATGGAAATGTGGATGCTTTGCTGTATTGGTAACCAAGCTGTTTTAAAAGGCACGTTTGAAAACTAGAAAAGCCCTCAGAGTACAGACCTCTGCCAAGCAGCATATTTCACACCAGACTGCGGCTTAAATCTATAGCTAAAACTGATTTGATCTGGATCATTACCAGGTTCTAATTAATCGATCCTTGGCACGAGGCGCACTGGTAAAACATTTCCATCCATAACTTTTCAAGTTAAGCTGCAGACAGACAGAAACTCTCCTTAAACCATAACCTCCTTGGTGAAGTAACTCACCAAAGTGATATAGAAATGAACCGGTTATCTGGCTCCACCTTCAGAATAAGGTGAGGAGATCTTCCATACGAAATGAAAGGATGGTGGGTCAGGAAGGCTTCATTCTCCCAATGAATGTTATGAACTCCTTCCTCACCGAAGGAGGCTTCAGAAGACTCAGTTCTCACTGCCCACATTTCTATTTTTATCATAATTAGTGTTGATCAAAATTTAAAGAAGGAAATCCTAAAACAGAACTTTCTGACGTAGAAACAAACTGTTTAGTTCCAGAAATGCTGTGAATAACCAAGGAAGCTGTGTGTCCGTTTTCACCCGTAATCGAAAAGTAGCACGGACAGAGAGAGGATGCATGGGTTTTATTAAGCACGTTTTTTTCTTTTTAAATTTCATTTAGGTTTTATTTTTAAGAACTTTTTAAACTTTGCACGATAAGCTGATGCCCAGAAAAAGTGCTGAATGCATCTCTGGGAAACGGTGGTTTCTACTTGTTTGAGCAGAAATGACTGAAAGCAGAAAACAGCTCAACAAAGACGAGCAGCAGTTTAATTATCTCGGTTCGCATCACATAAAGTTTTCCAGAAAAATAAAAAGGCACATTAACCAGGACTCATAAGGTAGAGGGCAAACATGTGGAATTGTTTGCTAAATTATTTTCGATGCTAGCATGACTAGCTTGTTTCCAGTTAGCAATTCCACTTTCGATTCATTTGTTAGATACTTGTTTCTATTATATCTCTAGATAAGTTATTTGATTCCTGCTGCAACAGCTTGAAATGCTAATGAAATACCAAAGTTAGCTTCATTAGGGCTGAATCTGCTTTGATGAATCCACGTTTTGTGCTCAGTGAAGGTTATGGCAATTATAGCTGGGAGTGTTTTGATGGGTTTTATAAATATATTAAACACTAATATGGATTATGGATGGATGGATTAAATACTATTAAGACTTTTAATGTTAAATTGACGAATGTTTGTTTGTGAGATTGTTGTTTGTGAGATTTTAAAGGCAGAGTAAGTTATTCCAGCAGTGTTTCTTGTCTTAAGTCGATCTTAACCTTTAAATCTCTTCCAAGTCCTCCAAACATACAGCAGTCTGGACTCATTCCTAAGGCTCTCAAGGGTTCGGTTTTTTACTGTCCTGATACTTAAATCTTGGACTTTTGAGGCTTTTGAGGCCTTTAATTAAACCTTTAGATTTTTTCTGTTGGTGTGTTTGTTTTTTTGCTATCAATAACAAATTATTCTCGTATTTTCTCAGCATCACAGGAAACTAAATCTAAAATCATAACCTAACAAACAAACCACCAACAGAGACTCCCTTCTTCGTCATCCTGGGTATTAAAGTCTTAAATACGTCTTCAGCCTTTGCAAAACAAAATGCTTCTTTTGATAAAATCTAATTTACAGCAAACAACCTGAGCAGATAGCAGGAAACTTAAACACTACAAATTATTTCTGTAGGTCAAACAAGTGCTTGATGTAAAATTACATAACATGTATTACATCAAACAGGAATGTTGCCTAAAATGCAGACAGAGTTCAAAGACGAGGTGGATCATCGACCTACTCTTAAAAAATAATTTCACATAACGAGCTGGGTTGAATGTCAATGTTTTGTTATATTTAGCTTAACTGATTATCTGCTAAAACAAAATACAGACCATCTGTTTGAGCTGTGAAGCTTCATTGTTCCTCTAAAGGCCGATAAAAGAAAGCTCAGATCAGTTAAACATGTTTGCTCAAACACACCTCTGTTGGTCTCCAAAATGGCTGCCAGGCAGGCAGACGGCGGTGATCTTTATCCGACCTGCTCGTCTTCAGGTACCATCCATGTGTGAGAGCGGTTTCAGCTCCAGAGTTCAGTTAACCAAGAAGTAGCAGGCTTCTTCTTGTGTGGTTTCAACACTTCCTCTTGCTAATTTTCTTTAAATTTGGTTTGTGGTGCGTATCTGTGGAACGCCTTTGTCCGTCAGATGGACTTTGAGCTTTAAACAAGAAAAGGTAAAAGGTGTTCACTCATCTGACGCAGTCATAAAACAGCAAGTTGTCTTCCTGGAGGCTCACACGCATTAATCTGCCTTCATTATACTAAATCACTATTTTGACATATAGTGCCTTGTTTTATAAAAAGAAACATACAAAGGCTACGGCAAACAGTTTTCATATCAATCATAATTACTTTCAAAATAATTTAAGAGTAAAGGTTGTGAATAATGTAAGATAAATTATTTAGCAACTGACATTATGGATACAAAGATCATCTTGCAATAACCTGCCTGCAGATCTTTAGCTGAATAAATGAGAAATATTCACAGTAACAGACAGAAACTTTGCTCTGTAATAACTGAGTTATGGTTATTTATTCAATTCAAAAATACTTTATTTATCTCAAAGGGAAATTAAATGTTGTAGTAACTTGTTTTCTCTTGTTGTTTAACCAGTTGTTATAGGTGTTGTAGCTGTAGGCAGGAAGGATCCTCTGTAGAGGTCTGTCTCGCACCAGGTCTGGAGAAGCCTCTGACTGAAGACACTCTGTTGTTGTTTAAAAATCTTCTGCAGAGGATGCTCACTGTTGTCCATAATCTTATTCACTGTATGAATAATTCTCCTTCGTGAAATAATCTCCAGAGGTTCCAGAGGAACTCCTAGAACAGAGCCAGCCTTCTTTATTAGCTTGTTGAGCTATTTTAAGTCATTTGCTCTGATGCTGTAACCCCAGCAGATGATGGAGGAATAGATCACACTCTCCACAACAAACACCAAAGGACACAAGTTTCCTTAATGAGTACAGTCTGCTTTGTCCCTTCTTGTAGACTGCTTCAAAGTTGCATCTCCAGTCTAGTTTACTGTCCAAGTGAACACCAATGTATTTATACTCCTCCACCAGGTATAAAGGTACATATACACGGGTTGGACAATGAAACTGAAACAGCCTTCATTTTAGTGTGGAAGGTTTCATGGCTGGACCAGCCTGGTGGCCAATCTTCATTAATTGCACATTGAACCAATAAAAGCAGAGTGTGAAGGTCCAATTAGCAGGTAAGAGCACAGTTTAGCTCAAAATATTGCAATGCACACAACATTATGGG
>JAUZNJ010080543.1:0-24072 GCA_034780135.1 Jordanella pulchra | reverse complement strand
AACGAGATACTATCACGTTTTAACGAGATACGTATCACGTTATAACGTGATAGCGCTCGAAAAAATTTTTTTCCTGCGTGGCAGCAATACGCTTCCGTAATGTTCTGGTGCTTAATCCAACATTATTAATAAAACAATTTAAAGGAGGAGGGACAAGCTTGTTTAGCGCTTTGAAAACAAGAATACTGGAACATCTGATAACTTTCTAGATCTGAAGGTTAATACTTTCCTGAAATGTTGTGATGATGATATTTTATGAGCTTTCTAACTAAAACTTTCAAGGTTTTCTTCAACAAAGATTTCAGTGGCTTCAGTTCTCAGGGACCAGCTGGTAAAGCTGTAGTCCACAGCATCAAAGAGTGTATGTAAGCCTTTGTCACATCTACAGTTAGATGTGGATTTTTGTGTTTAAAATTGAATAAGTTACATTTAAAGCTACAGTGTGTCATTTTCAGAGTCGTCTAATGGTCAGACTGCAGATTTATCCCAGTATGGAGCCGCTGCTGAGCTCCGTCTGCACGCCGTCTCTGCTTACCTCTGTTCAGGTGATTCTTCCCTGCTTTGGACACTTTGACCAAAACAAACATGGACTGAAGGCAGGAGAGAGAAACATCTCAGCTTGGAATCAGTCGTCTTCAGAGAAACCGAGCGGTTGCCAGTCGTGGTCGGTGTACGTCTACTTTACACCGTTTTATTAGCCTGTGTAGGATCGCTTATAGGACTATAACTTGCTGCTGTCCTATTCAAGCGTAACTGCCATCTCTGTAGTCACTAGTTTGTCAGCTCTGGGCTGCCGTAGCCCAGAGCTCATCAAATGAGAAGAATGTGTAAAATGTTATGTTGTAAATCAAAAAGTATAATAGATACAGAAATACATTTTGAACTGTAGGAATCTGCAGATTTAGATGAACAATTATGTCAACTTTGACGTTTCTACAGAACAATATGGTGATGATGTTTGTTTTGAATGATTTCAGTCTGAGGCTTGTTTATCGAAGAACCACTGCGCCACCTGCACGCCCTCGAAAGACATTTTTAATGCAACCAAATAACACAGCTGCACAGCCAGACCATTAACTGTATTAAAAACCACCTTCACTGTGAGCGCTAGAAAGGCCTGAAGAGGATCTGTGCCAAATATCATATCTATACATCAAATGGTTTAGGAGAAACGTGTTGTTTAGGATTTCTGATTTTTGGAAACTCTTCCACTGGATTTTAATTGAGGGAGTTTGGACTTCTTGGTGGTCTGGACTTAATTGTTGGAAAAGTGTAAATCCCACATCAATGAGGGTTACATTTCCTGAAACACTACAAGTGTACCACTCTGACAGCACAAACATTCCATCATCATAAAACCAAAACCCTGTAAAAACTTTAAAAAGTTTGAAGCTTCACTGAAGCTAAACTGTACAAGATGTAAAAACAGCTGAGTTAAACAGTGGCAGCTGAAGGTTGTAGAAACGTTTTAAGAGTTGAATGGTGCAGGAGTAGTTAAAGGGCAAAGAAGCAGAACTTTTAGCAGAATCCCATTCATTTTTATCGGCAATAATTTAGCAAGTAAAAGAGAAATATGATTTGAATATTGTGAAATTTGAATGGTTGAAGTAGCACAAAGTATGCAGAAGTAGTTGATGAAAACATGATCAAAAATAATGTGAAAAATCCATAAGAACAAGATTTTAAACAGTCAGAGAAGAAGTAATGGACATTTCTCTATATCCGAATACCACAGTCTTTACTTCGGTCTTTTATTCAATCATTGGATTATCATGAAGCTCAGCTGCAGATTATCTTAGACAACAGTCATAATGTTAAGATATTAAAGTCATAATTGTACAAGAATATCCTCCTTCCTGAATAAAATCGTAACATTACGACTTTAATCTGGTAATAAAATAATCTGGTACAAGATTAAAGTGCTAATATGACCAGTTTAAAGTTGTAATATTACAACATTTAAGTCATTATGTTATGATATTAAACTCATAAGATTATGAGATTTTAGTGGTAAAGTAATGAGATTACAGTTGTAACATTCCCAGAATAAAGTTGTAATATAATAAGAATTTAATAGTTGCCATATAAGGAGATTGAAAGATCAGCCTAGATGGATGTAAAGTCTTGTCGTAATGTTATAACTTTATTCTGGTCATAAAAAAGCACTCTGTCATAGAACAGGCAGGATTAGCAGTAAAATAATAGAAGCTTATTTTTCCTGCCCAGAGAATCGACAGTGGCGGGAAAATTTCAGACCAATAGGATCAGTTTCACGTCTAAGCATCGGCCAATCACTGCCCGCCCAAAACGAAGGAGGCCCAACAATGGATCGGTGCAGGACTAATGTATTAGAAGCTCTTCTGCTGATCCATGGGATGCGGGGTTGTTTTCAGCAGGGACGGCGCATGCATGGTGGGAGTAAAGCTGCTACAATCACAATCATTTCATCGCTTTTGTCTGAGGGAGCATGTAAGGTACAGATTCTGCAGGAAGCGTAACAAAATGCACCAACCGGATCATTTTTCTGTCTTTAACAACTTGGCTGCTGTGAATCCTGGCTGTTCCCCGCCTCCCTGGGTCCTTGGAAAAAACACTGACCACGTTCTTTTTAAATCGTCCTGCAAATCTTCAATCCTCTGCACAGCGTTCCTTGCAGCTGCACAGAAAGTATTTGATTTGATTAGAGGTGCAAATTAAAAAAGGAAAAAACCTTAATGGCTTTGTTCTGATGAGATCTCTGATAATCTGCTATACATGACGTCAGCAGAGGCAACCTTGGTTCTATCAGCGTTCTATCAACTACAAGCTATAGCTAGCTGAGTTTTTGTAATGCATTTTTCAATAATTGTTTCTGTTAGCATTAAGAGGGGAAGCCTCATGCATTCCAGTAACGCAATGACATTTAAAACCAACCAAGAAATGCAGAGAATGACCAACCTGATGGATCCTGTGGTCGCTGAGTAGATCCCTGTTTTATTCATGGTCTAATCTTTTTACACAAACCCAAAAGGTCCATGGCACCCATCGGTCCTGTTTGTTTGGACACTGCTGTGTTGATAAGCATCAAACTGTTTGCCTGAACATGCAAATGTTTAATGTCTTATTCAATGAGTCTGAACAGAAGTTCTGCCTTTATAAGAGGTTTTACGCTCTGCTTGGTCGGCAGCACTGGACACTGCTTGGGTTTCACTTCTTTAACTCTTAATGTTGCTTCATACATGTCATCCAACTGCACATGACTCCTTCACTCTCCAACCTTTTTGTCTCGGTGCAGTTTGTAGATTTTCTGCACACCCTGGTGTGAGCACAGTGAAGTTCACTCCTTGAGCTCCCTGCTCTCTCCCCACAGGGCCCCTCTATCTGTCTGTTCATCTCTTTGGAGCATGTGTTGTTTGAAAGCTAAACAGGGCTGCAGAGGTGGTTTCCTTCCAGCTCTTAAATGGAGACTTTAGTGCGGTTTTTGAAGCCGATCTGTGGGGAATCAGTTTTAGATTAACGGTATGCATCCTGCCTTTCAGTAGCAGTCAGGAGGGTCTTCAGTTCAGGGCGGTGGTCTCAAACTCCAGTCCTTAAGGGCTGCAACCGTTCATCCAGTAGAGCTCACTGCAGAACTTTGCTGCTGCTACTGAGGAGGTTTGATCATTAGAGGAAATCGACCTTCAGGGATTTGAGTTTGGTTCGTATGGAGTGAATTTTGTCCCATTATTGTTGCAAAGAACACATTTTGTAAATGGAAATTTGGCAGAAAAAATGCAATCGAGTAAAAAAACTTTAAAGTAGTTTTTTTAAAATAAAGGTTCAGATAGTAACGACGCTGTTTTATTGTTCGTTTTAATTTTTTATCTATTTAAAAAAAGTTATCATAGATTTTAACCCTTTGGATTGAATCTTTTTCAACTGTATTTTTTAGCTTTTTTTTTACCAATCGCATTCTTATAGCATTTCACAGATTACATTTGCTTCACCTTAAGCTAAATGCAAACACTTGCTCTCGACCAATGAAAGTGATGTTGCTGAGATCCAGCAAACAATAGAAACCTCAACTGTGAAGAGAATGAGATCTGAAAAACACAACTTGGAACAAATAAAATTTGTAAATATCAATCTGGAAACGAAAAATGAGGAAAAAAAAAGTAAAAACAAAATATGCATTTAAAGAAATGCAATAATTTAAAAAATTATATCTGAGAAAACAGCGTTGTTATTCTCTAAAACTTTGTTTTGATTAAGAAGTTTTCTAAGTCTAACTTTTTGTTACGTGTTTTATTCTTGCAACACTAATTTAAAAGAAGATTGTTTTGGGTAAAAATGCAGAAATTGTCTTTATTGCCTCCTAAACCTGCTGATTTATTTATAAATAAAACTGGAACATTTTTTATTTATACTTTAAATGGGCAAAGCAAAAATATTTTAATTAGTAAGAAACAACTTCCTGTTTCTGTGAGGTAAAAACAGGAACATGGGGCCACTGAGACATTTTTCCCAGAGTTCAGTTCGTATAAATGAGAATTTGACTCTTAGCTGGTTTTCCTTCACCTTTCATGGGGTCAGCAGTACAAACACCACTGTGGATTACAGAAATCCTGAACCAAATCTGGACAGCCTGCAGTTTTAAGAACGTCATGATGCTAAATGATGCTCAGCATAAGAAAGTCTTTGGAGAAAACTACAAAAAATGTTAATTAGTTAAATGCAATACATTATTAAAATCACAAATTGTACAATATGGAATAAATAAATGTACCAGTTTGTATTTTAAACATGTATAAACAATTAGTTGCACCGTTAGATTATGAAATGTAAAATTAAATGATTAAATATACCTTTTTTTTCAATACATTTGGACATTAAATAACTGACTTCTTTTAGATAAAGTAGTCATGTCACTCTCTATTTATTTATTTATTTCATGTTACATTCATAAAACGTTTAGATTTACTTTTTTCATGACATTTCTGTCTTTTTCATTTTGTCCCCTTTAACCCTGCATGCAGCTGAAGATCTCTGTTATAAAAACACAACATATTAAGGCAGAGCACATGTGAAGGAATGATGTCTTTTTGTTCACTCTGTGATTTGTGCAGCGATTATACGTTGTGTCTCCCAAAGGATTGTGGGATTCCTTACAGCTTCATATGCTGCTGTAATAGCAGTATGCAGTAATAGCCTTCCTAGTTCACCTGCTACAGGAAGAAGAGGAAGCATCAAATGCACCGTCTGGCTGCTAGTGAGCGTCTGATGAAATCAAACAATAACGGTCATGATACAAGTTTAAATAGTGATATTTTTTTAAATGTCACAGAATTGTGTGGCTACAACCATTAATAATGTTTTACAGAATCTTTTCTCTGCTCTCCGCCATGTAAAAAAGGTCAAAGTTTATTTCATCTCAGCAGCTCGGGTGTCATTGAATCTTCCCAGTTTGTCGGTGGAAATGACGACATCAGTGGGTTTTCATGTGCAATTTTCATGTCGCTTTTGGTATTTACCATAAATCAGAGACCACTTGAAGGCAGCAGTAGCCCCAGATGGGAATGTCCTAAATGGTGATCGGCGTGTTCAGGCCTTCAGACATTAGCTAAATAGAGGAACAGTTGCTGTCACTGTACAGATTAGCTGCTAAACGAGCTGCTCAGCTTTGAGCAGAAATGACCGCTTCACATCGCCACTCGCTGGTTGGAGAAAGTGGGCGTGTTGTTTAGCAGGTCGGGGAGATGAGGTCAAGGTAGGTGCTTCTTTGAGGGGGTAATCACAGCTCCATGTAGAAAGGTGAAGGTCGCAATATTCAATAGAACTAATCAGACATGTAGGAATTAAGCAAAGTGATTTAGAATGAATGAAAACCATTAGAAGACAGATTAAAAGCTTAATAAGTCGGTTTTCCACGATACAGACCCTTTAGAAAAATCCAAGCTGACTCAGCAAAGGATCTCTCTGCAGGATACTGACCTAAAAATGGGAATTGGTTACCCAGACAGAAACGTGGCAGCTGTATTTTGTTAGAATGTGGGAACCGTGCTGAACCAAAACAAGAGATAAACATCGCTGTCAGATGACACACAACATAAGCTGTTGCTGCCATACGATCAAAGAAGGTGAATTAAAACGACTTCATCCTCCTGAGAGGGAAGAAAAACGCCTGCAGTGTTTTCTGATCAGTTATGTATTGCAACGCATTCAAAAAACTTGAATATTTTTTTACTTTTTCAGTCTGCCTTAAAATTTGAATTTCCTTTTTTTTAAAGGCAGTTAAAAAAAGTTTAAAAGTTTCTGGGTTTTTTTCTGTAAAAGTTAGAATAGTGAAGTTGTCCTTCCAAAATAAAGTCTGGCTCCTTGACTTGTTTACAGTGATGCAATCAGACTATTTAGACGTCCCACACAGGACAGACACCCAGGGAGCCTTTAAGCTGCAACCTTTTTGACTATTAGAGCCGGCTCTTGATTCTAATTTACTTACAAAATTGATAATCCATATGAGTAAAAATGAACAGAGCACCCTGCTGGTTATGTAGAAGTATTACAGTTTGCTTTCATGCTATAAAAAAAACAGATGATTTTCACAATATGTGATGGCTGAAGTATATGAAGGGCAAAAATCCCATGAAATGTATAAATGTTTCATCAAATATGTAGATATTACATATTGGGGGGTAAATTTTATTCATATCAATTCAAATATTACATTAAATAATAACATTTAATTGTTGTAAAATGTTCAGTTTAATAATTATCTCGTTAAAAAAAATTTGAAATGCATTTAAAAATAAGTGAAAGGAAGTTCATACATGTTATTCATGTGATCTCATGGCATGTCAGCTGAGCTCACTAATGAATTAGTGAATCCATGCTTGCATCGGCACACAAAAGGAAAAACAAATGCTAAGTTCAGTCACAAATATCAGCTGATCAAAGTATCGATTGATCTCTAATAATTACCTCACTCTAAAATAAAATGATACGTATTTTTGAGGGGTCACTGTGTGTTTTTTGTTTAGCCTCGGGCAGAAAAGTGCGGACCCCTACTCTCACCTGATTCCCAAAGTTGGCGTCGTAACCCAACTCAAGCTCCCTGATCAACCATTACAGAGCCTTGGGATCCACGACATTAATTAAAATAAACACAAAGTTAGAGTGCTTTATTATATAAAAGCAACACTTATACATGGAGAAAACCAACTACTTTGGTACTGATGATGTTTGTATTATTATTACACATGGTCTTAACTACCATTAAGGACAAGAGCCAAGAGTTGCAGGACTGTTTAATAAAACAGTAGGTCGAGGCTTTGGACATAGGGCTCAGGGCCGCGCTTCGTGGTCAACATGCACTGTCGCTATGGTAACTGCCAAACACAAGCTAAAGACGCTGTTAGTGAGTCCGTCAGTCACAGCAGTCACTGGAAGAGGAGTGCATTAAGCTACAAATTTAGTTTGAGAGCAGTTTAAGTTATAGATGACTTGGGGGGAGGGGGAGAAGCATTTTGACGTGGAAATATTTAGCCCACTGTGCTTCGACTGAAAATTAAACTTTTATTCAGCACTGATTGCCAATCTCTGGCAAATGCCAAGCATCCTGGAAGGTGTTGGGCTGTGAGCACAACCTCCATCTGTGGACGTCGGGCCCTCATACCGTCCTCATGGAGTCAGTTTCTGCAGACACATGAACATTTGTTTGCTGGAGGTCATTTGGCAGAGCTCTGGCAGTGATCCTCCTGTTCCTTCTTGCACAAAGGCAGAGGTAGCGGTCCTGCTGCTGGGTTGTTGCCCTCCTACGGCCTCCTCCACCTCTCCTCGGGTACTGGCCTGACTGCTGGTAGCACCTCCAGCCTCTGGACACTACACTGACAGACACAGCAAACCTTCTTGTGCCACCCTGAAGGAGCTGCTCTACCTACTGTTTATTCCATTTGCATAACAACATGTGAAATTGTTTGTCAATCAGTGTTGCTTCCTAAGTAGACAGTTTTATTTCACAGAAGTTTGATTTAATGGCAGTTATAGTTTGTCGTTTACGTTTTATGGTTTTTATCAGTGTACATCACTCCACGCAGCATATTTGTGTTTCTATAAACAATCTAAATAGATTTTGTGCTGCAGCAGGGACTAAATCATTTCTTCGTGGTCATAGTTCTGTTTTACTGCCCTCCTCACCCTGACCTTTGGCATTGTGGAGTAAACATTACCGCTGCTAACAACTGAAACAACAGGATCTCTGCTGAGGCATGTGATGAAGACATCCTGTGACTCTGCCATGAATTAGATTTACTTCCTCTGTCTGCAAACAAAAAGGTGTTCTGGTCTATAAAATCTCTATCTGAAGGGAACAAAAGCGTCTCAGAAAGCGTTTTGCTGCACAGACTTGCCAAGAAGACAATAAAGTCAGGTTGTCATAGTAACCTGTGATGCGGTCAAGGCTGGTTGTCCTTCCTTGTTAAATGTGGCTGCTTTTCTATAATGTAATTATAAGCTGTATAAGTCTGTTGTAAAAGTAAATACAAATTAAAAAGAACAAAAGCCAACAGATTTATCTTTAATGGTGGTTCTGCGTGCGGTTCTTCCTCCCAGGCTCGGATCTCCTTCGTACGGGTGAAGTACCTGTTCCTCACGTGGCTCACCGTGCTGGTTGGCAGCTGGGTTCTCTACGTGCAATACTCGGCTTACACGGAGCTGTGCAGAGGACATGAGTGCAGGAACGCCATTGTAAGTGAAACCACAAAATTAAAATGACGAAATGCTACAAAATGAAGTATTTCTCTCCAAAAGAAGGTTGATTAGTCAGTTTCTGCTTCAGCGAATGAAAAAGTATTTTTATTCATATTAAGTTATTAGAAATGAACAATGATTAACCCCTAAAGTGTATTGATGTAGGGACTGTAATATGTTCAGTTTTCCTCATGTTTTGCCAGAACTCGCAGCAATATCTTCAATAAGCTTTGTCTAATTAATGTTTCTACTAATACCTCTAAAAAGATCTGCACAAATATTTAACCTTTTTATTTTAACAAGCAACCCAAGGTTCTGTTTTTGTCTTTCAAAAGTTTATAAGGGTTGTAAACTTCAAAGTTTTGGTCTGACTTTATGATATCGCCAAGATTTCTGACATGATCTGTAGTTTTGGCATCATTTAGCTCAGCTTAGCAATTTATCTCTAGCTTTGCATATTTAGGAACCAGAAAAGGCGTGATTTTAAAGTTGGGGTTTGGGCTGGACTAATGGGGTTAAAACCAATCCGTTTATTAAAGATGTGACACGAAAACATCTTTTTTAAAAGGACGAGCCCTTGTGCTGCATTCAAACCAGGCTTGTTTTGAGCATCAAAAAGGCGTCCAACACCTCATCTCGGAAGTCAGACGTGGTCCGAGGCTGTTGAGACGCATCTCGCCACTGGTCTCGTTCAACGCCAGATGCAACAAGGAGAGTTGGTTTCCTTTATTTGTTGCGGTAGTTTTAATACGCTTCTAAGGGAGAATATAAACCTCAAATGTCATCCAGGCATTTAGTTCCTCAGGAATATGATCCTACTTTTAAATATTTTCTATAGTTGTTCCGAGCGACAAACCCCCAGATACCAGTGGTATGAATATAAAGAGTTTATTAGGTGGCACAAAAAATGCAAGAACTAGAATCAAACATTTTTTTTTACCTACAAATTTTGATTTTAGTTCAAGTAGGTATGAATTCTAAAGTGTTTTGCTGCAGTCAATAAATACTTTAGTAGGGTGATCACAGGACTCACTTTTCACTCTACATTCTCATCTAAATATAGTGGAAAGTGTTCATATGTTCACACCTGGATCGATTTACATGTTACCTTCTGCTGAGGGCCCCTGAGGAACAGAGCCAGGCGAAGGATGCGATTCTAGCGAAAGGGAAGCTTTTAGCAAATACAATGAAGTGGAGCGGTTCCACAGCAGCAAAGTATGCAAAGAGAGAATCTGAGAACTTTAGAAGTAAATACTTTTGTGGATTTTTACACAACAACCAATCAGGGATTAGATGTGTTTGTGACATAAGGTGAAAGAGTGCAGTGGAGAGGAGCTTATTTTTAAAAAACATGGAATAGAAAATGATCTTGTCAAAGGATGAAGTAAGTAACGCTTCCAACGGGTCTTTATGTGGCTTTTAGTTTTAATGAAGTCCTGGAATGACTGTTAAATCATTTACCATCAGCCTCGTCTGCGCTCCAGCACAGATAAAGTGCACCACAAGATGAAAATCGGATGCCCCTGATGGAAAAACACGTTTGGTGTGAACACGTCAGAGCAGCCAGTTGTTGAGGTCTTAGACATAATTACAGCTCACTAAGAGGGAATTATTCAAAGATTGCTCTGTTGCAGCGTTATGGTTACAGAAAGGCGATGCTGCATTGTGGGTTATTCTGGCGCTAATAGTGGCGCATCGTAACCTCCCAGTAAGTTCAGACAGGAGCGTCTAGACCTGCCCCGGCCGACCCACTGTGCAGTCCAGGCACTGCTTGTCCAGAAATAGAGGAGGCTGGATTTTTGTTGTGCTAAGGTGTAGACATGGGGGAAAGATGTTGAAATGTTTGGTTTTAGGGTAGATATTGATTGAAAGTGGTCTGAGACGGGACCTTGAGGAGTCCCATAAGTTAGATGTCAGCACCAGAATGTTCAAGGGTTCATTACTTCTGTTTCCTAGTGTGACAAATACAGGAGGGGCATCATCGATGGCTCGGCATGCAGCAGCCTGTGTGAAAAAGAAACTCTCTACATGGGCAGGTGTCTCTCCACACTACCTAATAACCAGGTAGGGACACTGTGTCTTACTGTTATTTGAGGCAAAGGGGGAGGGGGGTTGATTGGCGTTCTGCTTTTGACCAGGTTTACACAGGAGGCTGGGGGGACCACAGTGGGATCATCCGCTGCAAGCTGGGGGAGGTGGTTCACTATGAGCTGGGCGAGGAACTGGAGCCACGAAAGGAAACCCCAGTGTTTGACAAACCGAACAGAGGCACCTCGGTGGAGAAATTCAAAGAGATGCTCTTCAATCATCTTAAGGTGATTAAACCCGACGGAGATTTGAGTTGTCTGGAGAAAAAAAGCCTTAAACTTGTTTCTTTCTTTACCAGTCCAAGTTCGGGGAGCATGCAGACCTTCCCAGTCTTGTTGGACAGATCCTCTCGGTAGCAGATGGTAATAGAGACGGACGGGTGTCGCTGCCAGAGGCCCGCTCAACATGGGCCCTTCTGCAAATGGATGAGGTAACCAGCAATGACATCACAGTTTAAAGATCCTGAGTGGGCTAAAAACAATAAGACTGAGATTATCATAGAACCCAGATAAGATTAATCGAGTTTGTTTTCAACCTGAAGGAAAAGCTTCAGAGTTGTGTTGGAAATAATGCAGAGCCACCAGACCAAACTGTTAATCACAAAACACGCTAAAATCGAAGGCAATCAGACCTGCAGTCTGTCTTTCTGAAAACGTTTCGATATCCAGGAATCTGTCAGTTCTGTCGGCTCGCATTAGAGCAATCTGTACATCTGATGCTGATGTTTTTAAACAACATGGAGACCGATTTTCCAACGTTTATTTCTCAGTTTCTTCTCAGTTTATTTATTTAGCAGCAATTCAGAACACATGTTAACTCAAGGCTCTTTACAAAGACAATACAGTCGGATCATCCAGTCAGAATTAATGTGCTGCAAACTTCTCATACATAAATAAAACATTAGCTGAAAAGCAGAAAAGAACAAACAGCAAACAGAGATTGTAAGAGAAACATAAAGGTGAGTTGTAAAGTTAGATTCTACTCATAATTCATGTCTGGATTTTTACAGTAATAGAGGTAAAATACTTGTTTCCTCCTCATGATTTTACTCGGTGTCTAAAACTTTGCAACAAGTTGATCGGAAACAATTTGTTCGATTGGGAAACGATCTAGGAGATGCTTCATACGCAGATAATTCGTGACGCATTTCTTCGCTCTCTCACTACCTTTCCATTGGTTACGTGTCGCACTGTCCGATGCATTTTCACAGAATGCTGTTGAGCCTCAGCATTAAGCTGTACTAACTTGCAGACCTGGGTAGGGTTAAGATTACTACAATATACCAACTACAAATTATGCCATTTCCTGAAAGAACAATTGACTCAAAGCACAGACCAGGCAAAAACTGTTCAATACATTATAAATTGAAGATGGAAAACCCTCCTTTGTCAGCAGATGTTCTCTATCCAGAACTTCTCAAGAGGAAAAAAAAGTAAAAAGTGATAAAAGTAACGAGGATAAGTAAGTCCTGTTATATCCTCTTAAGTAAAGAGGATATAACAGGACTTACTTATCCTCGTTACTTTTATTCTTTGGACGTGAAGTTTTCTAGAAGATGTTTCTCTTCTGATCTAAGAGGCTTCTTCTGTTCTAACTTTTAAGACCCCTACCCAGAAGATTCATCTCACATCTAACTTCACCTGACTTGCGCTTTAAAAAGGGACGTGACCGAAACCACTCTTACGAGGGAGTTAACGACCAATCAGAACCCCCCCGTAACGACCATCAATACCCCCCAGGTGACCTTTGTTGGCCATTAGGTTGTAGGGATCAGAGCCACCTCTTTGTTTCTTTTATTTCCCTCCCCTAACTCTTTGTCACACCTACAGTTTATTTATCTCCGTGTTCTTTAGCATCAGGTAGAACTGAAGAAGCCTCTTGGATGAGAAGAGAAACGTCTTCCAGAAAACTACACGTCCAGTTACCTAAACTGAACCTTCCAAGCTTCACCAGGACCTAAACAACTGAGAACCTTCACAGTTTTTTACTTATTTTCTGTTTCTTCCAGTGGATTGCCATTATATTTTAATAGCGGTTATGCTGAAGGTGGTGAATGAGTTAGTTGGCCAAAGAAAATCAAAATATCATCTGCGTGTCAAGCTAGTTTAGTGTCCTTTCCCTGAACATTGATGCCTTTTTTCTTGTTTTTTTTCTTGTTGTTTGGGTAAATGGTTCCAGGTATAATGGATGTACTCTGTTCTGCAAGGTGCTGCTGGGCCTGCTGCTCCAGGACCGCGGACATACTCCACGCCTCCTTGGCTACTGCGGAGACCTCTACATGACGGAGCGGATCCCCAATGCTCCCCTGTATGGCTTCTCGTTGCCCTGGCCTCTGGTTTCCTGGGTTCCTGGAAGCGTGCAGCGCACCATGGACCAGTGGTTCACCCCTTCCTGGCCTCGCAAAGCTAAAATCTCCATGGGCCTGCTGGAGCTTGTGGAAGACATCTTCCACGGCACCTACGGGAGCTTCCTGATCTGCGACCTTTCCGCGGCGCACTTCAGCTACACCGACCGCCATGAGCTCCGTCTGACCAACACACAAGTGCTGGTGCCTGAAGAGCAGTTCAGGCTCACCATGAGAGTCTCGAAGTGTGAGACGGACGCCGACTGTGTCTACGGAGCTGACTGCCGGACGTCCTGCGACCTGTCTGAGAAGCGGTGCAGGGAGGAGCCTGTCCAGCCCAACCTAGCAAAAGCATGTGGTATGCTGAAGGACTACATCCTCCGTGGAGTGCCCTCAGAAATGAGGGAGGAGCTGGAGAGGCAACTGTATGCCTGCATGGCCCTCAGAGGGAATGCTGGACAGATGAACATGGAGCACTCGCTCATCCTCAACAACCTAAAAGCTCTGCTTTGGAAGCGGATCTCTCACACTAAGGACTCGTGATGTGGCTCTGAAACCATGTGGAAATGATGCTGTGATTTGCGAGCAGATACATAATGAAGTCACATCCATCATCCTCTCTATGAATCCAGACGCTCTGCTTCAGGGAACGTTTCCAATGTCCTGTTTTGTAAAATTTATAGACTATGAGACGATATTGGCCCAAAATTCAAAATATTGTTTTGCTGTGAGCAGAGGTGATAGTAAGCAAGTGTAGGAGAGCAGTTGCTGAAAAGCAAGTTTTTAATCCTTTTTTATAACAAACAAAAAAGTTGGTTGGCTAACTTTTTAGCTTGAGCTTCTCATTTGCTAATAGCATGGCTAGCATAAAAGTAGTCTCTGTGTATATCGCCTTCAGAAGGTACATGCTGACCAGAACTTCGACATTCCAAAAACCACAATATTCCTCCTCAGACAGACACGGGTTAAGATATGGGGAGCAGCTCTGCTAGAGTTCATTTAGCCTTCCTGTTATCTCTAAATAGCCTCACTCTCTCTTCTTTCCGTTTGGATGAACTAGATCAATTATTTATTTAGGTTCTTCACTGACTCACGGCTCCCAGACCAAATACTGATGATGACGACCATTGCGTTAGGTTCACTGCCTGTGGAAAATAATCAGATTTTTGAGCAGAACCTTATCATCGTGTCTTATGTTGTATTAATTGTGAAAATAAACCCATAACAATATGAGAAAAAAATCACAGGTCTATGAGTTTAGCGGACTAATTCATACCGTTAATCCCATCGATCTAAAGCCAAGAATAATTAGTGTTATGGAGGGAATTTTGTTCCATTATTGTTGCAAGCAAAGAACCTGTTTTGTAAATGGAGATTTGAAAGAAAAAAAGAAAGAATCCAGAAATTAAAGTTTGAAAAACTTTTCAATCAAAAAAGGTTTTGATGGTAACTTTGCTGTTTTCTGTCCGCATCAACATTTTATCGGTCAAGAACGAGCGTTTGTAGTGGACTTTAAGAGAATATGATCTGCAGAAGACAATTTAAAAAGAATGAAGTTCATCTTAAAAACTAATTTGAAAAACAGGAACTTGAGAGAAATAGGAAAGTAATTGAAAAACATCATAACATCTGAGAAAACGACAAAGTTAGTCCCTTAAACCTTTTTAGTTATTTATTTCTGAAGCAGCATTTCTCGGTTTGCATTTTTAAATGTCTAGTTACAAAACAGTTTCTTTGCTTTAAAAAATAATGGAACAATTTCGCTCCATACATGACTGGTTATTTTTGTAGAAAAACACCTTATAAAAGCATTTCTTCTTCGACATAATGACCTTTTGAAGTACGGTGATGTATTCAGACTGATCCCTGGTGTCCTATGATTAGACCCGACGCCACAGAATGAAAAACACGATCAGAGCGCTGCGCTGAACCCCCTCTGGCCTCCAGACTCTTTCTTCCATTTGTCCACAGAGTGACGTTTATCCACAGTTTCCTGGTTCAGTGATGGGATGGATGGATGTGTTACAGTTGCTAACAGCTGCGGTCCTGTTTGATCCGTTTTAACAGTAGCTTTCTGGGTTTTTTATCTTGTTTTGGTTCCCGTTGCTTAAACATCCTCATGGTGTTTTATTTATTTATTTTATTTTACTCTATTTTTGCTTAGTTTGTGAAAAAAAAAGCCCTTTGGTGTAAATGTACAATAACAGCTGAGGTACAGCATGAGAAGCAGGGAGGAAACAAAGAACTAATGAGGCTAAGCTAGTTAGCAGCTCACAGCAAAGTGAAAATGATGAAGGAAAGTCCGTGATCCAGTTTCAAAGAAACAGCCTAAAATGTTTGATTCTTTGAGGGAATTCAGCATAAACGCTGCTGAGGCATCCAGATGTGGCTGCAGATGTAAACATCCTTATTAATACTGACACCAGTAACAGCTGGTTTTAGTGTCTGCAGTCTAGATACAAACGACTATAAGTAGAGAAATCGATTTGATTGGTTCTTACCTTGATGCTGTGTTTGCTTTTATATGAACAGGATTTTCTTCTCGATGTTCTGAGGAGGATCCACCAGAACTTAGAGCCGCTGTAGGTCCGCTTATTTAATTAACATCTGTTTGTCTTTAAACAGCTGCTGCTTTACAGCGAGGCATTGCAGAAGGCTCTGTTAAGTAGCTGCCTTTATTTGTCACCGTCTGGCTCTCTGTTAGTTCTGTGGTTCTGCCAGCAGATGGCGCCACGTCTGCTCGCTGCTGAAACTCTATCCAGGCTCCAAAAGGACAATCTAAAGACTATCAGGATCAGATGGTTTTTGGTTTCTTCTGTAGGAGCGTCTAACATGGCTGTGCTCCTTTAATCAGAGCACATCTTCTCCTGGTCTCTGTTTTACACAAACACCAGCCTGCACAGCAGCACGTCGCCTTAAAAAAGGACCAACTGTTCAACTGATGTTTCTTCTGCAAATATTTCCAACAGGCTCCAGATTACCCAGAATCCACAGCATGCAGGTCATGTCTGCTGGATTTCTGTTCCCTGAACACATTTCCTGGGAGATTATTTTAGCATGTGGGAGTATGGGTCCGCTGTCAGCTGTTTGCTTTCTCCATGTTGGGAAATAAAGGTTAAGATAAGCTGAGCTGATGACTCCAAACTGTGATTGAATGTGAACAAACGTCTGTTTTAAACAGCAGAAGAAGTCCTACCGGCCTTATCTCTGTGGACATTATTAGAATAAAAGCGTCAATCGTGAGTCATTTATTGTATGAAGGTGTTGCTTCAGAAGATGATGGTGAATGTCCTCCTGTCCTTTTATAAAGGATGTTTTCTGTGTAAAGTTTGGATTGTTTGTTGTTTTATCACCGCTGCCACTAAAACGGCTCTGAAGATGAGTTTTTTTTTTTCTTCATATTTAGATGTAATGAGGTTCGTGTTGTTTCCTATCGTGGCTGTAAGTCATTTATTCAGCCTGGACTGTGTACATGTTTGGATCCTGTCACACATCATGCTGTTCATTTAAAGACTGTCTTTAAACTGGAAATGTGAGACATCAGATGCTGATTATTCATTTTAGCTGGATTAAGATGTGACTTGAACCACTGAACCATAGACCGAGTCGACCTGTAGAGAACATCACTGCTGCCTTCAGTTTTCATCTTTACTTTTTTTTGTTTTTTTGTAAAATCTAGCATGATTTTTTGCACAAATAAACACCATACCACTCACCATCATGGGAGCCTTGTCTCTTTGTCAGGATTCATTTATAAAATAACTCAATACAAGATTTAAACTGCAGCATCAGTAACAAAGAAGAGTTTAACAGGTTCAACTTCGTTTTAAACAGAAAATCTAAGGAAAAGGGTTGAACCTGAAGTACGAACTGAAGTAGGCCATGCTGAACCAGGAAGTGATTTAGATATCAGGATCTGAGCTTAAATATCAGCCAAACATTACCGTCACATGTCTGACTCCAAGGACCTTCTAAAAAAATATATTTCCATTCAGACGGAACAATCCCCTGAATGCTATTAAAGTGCATCTATAGTGGGTGGAGGCAGACAGGACCGGGTCAGGTCTGGACAACAAGCTGTGATTCTGGGGCCAAATTAAACATTCCTTCCATTTAAAGTGAAAAAGCTTCATCCAGTCTTGGTTGCAGCTGTTCATCTCCATCATGCTGCTGGTTGACATCAGCTGATGTAGCAGCAGCGGAGGATTCAACACGCCGTTTGTGAAGGATACTCCACTGGACAGCAGCGGTTTAATCATGTTAGCTTTCATTATAATCCTTATTACATGGTAATAAGGATTGTATTCATGGTTTGTAGCCTATTTTAGAACAATTTGAACTAAAAACATTTTTTTTTCTAATTGTCCCAAAATCTCATAATATTCAGAAGTTGGTTAAAAAGATCCATTAATCCCATAAAATGACATCAGGTTTTTTCTTTCCATCTAAAAGCAGTTCACTCGTTTGCCTGCGTCACCTGATCTGACGGCATTAGAACCTAAAACATGACTGGGTTCCTGGACACAGAAGCTGAGGGCTCGCAGATCTCCACCCTTTTTATCATGACCCCATAGTTGGTTGATGAACTCGCAGCATGACGTCCATCCACCACGTCTTCAGTTCTCTGTAAAACTTGTTTTCACTCAGGATAAAGTGGATCATTCTGGGAATCAATTCTTCTGATCTGTTCCTGAAGCAGCCAAGTCTCATTTAGACTGTTTTCCACTTTTCATATTTGTTTTTTTGCATCCCATAATGTTGGAGCAACTTTCTCCCCATACTCCGTTAAGTTTCCTATCAGGCATTAATTAGGCTAAAGAAAACCTCCTTACTGTTAAACTGCTTTAACTCAGGAGCTGCAGTGGAAAACAAAGACACACAGACGTCCACTGGAAGATATTTATTAGTCTGTGAGGGCAGGGCCCATCCTGTGGGGCCCCTAACCGTCCCCTGCTTCTTGTTCTTGTGCTCGTAAGAAGCTGGCTTTTTTCTGGGCGACGCGGTTCTTCCTCTGTGCCAGCGACAGCTTGGCGCGGTTCCACCTGCACCACAACACAAAACCCGATTAGGATTCGCGGCATCAGCTGATGAATCAGCTGCTCTGAGCAGAGGGAGACCCACCTCTTCTTTGTGACGTCCTTTTTGGGTTTCTTTTCCAGGACGGGATTCGCTCTGATGGCGGCGTGCGCTTTCTTGTACATTTCTTCAACCTGAAACAAAAAGAACGGCGGTGATCAGTGGGAGGAGCTGCGCGTCCTTTGACTCCAATCACCAGCAACGATTCTCTGCGAGCGGCTGTCCTACCGTGTCTGGTGCCACGCCGTTCTTGATGAAGCGAGAAAACTGCTTCTTGTAGGCCTCCTCATCCTCCTCCATCAGGTAGGACATGTAGTCGGCTACGTTCATGCCCATGATGTGTTTGCGGTGAACCTCTGCGTTGAACTCTTTGCTCTCCAAGTCGTAACCAGGGAAACGCTTCAGGCTGGAGGCAAAAACAGACGAGCGAGTCAGAAGGGTGGAGCATCCTCATCCTCCAATAAGGACACAGACTGACATCATGTTGACTTTCATGTGACTGTGATGCAGCAAAGAATTGTGGGTGTTTAACTGAAGCAGAATCAACACTGTTAGTTTAATGGAGTCCAAAGGTTAGAGAAGTCAATGACTTCAGGAAATATAAGTTGGCAGCTCATGTCTTCATTACTGAAAACAACAAAAAGGTTTTATTTAAAAAGGACATTTTTTAGAAACCGTTTCAAAAACGGAGCCTCAAGTTTCACAAAACTCAACAATTACTTTTAGTTTGCAATTTTCCTCAGATCTTATTTTACAAACACTGTATTTCTAATAGTTTTTTTTTCCTCCCAAATTTTGGAGAAAACCTGGAAAGTTGAACAGATTTCAACTTCCTGTTAATAGAGCAGACTGGTTAGAAACAGGTGTGGAGGGTAAAGCTGTACAATTAAATAAATCTAAGTTTTAAAAAGGAAATTGAACAACATAAAGTCTAAAGGAAACAAATTTAGAAAATAAATGGAGAAGAAATATTTGAAACATAAAATATTTATAAAAAATCTGAACAATTTATTAGAAAAATTAAGTGAAAAAAAAATTGACGTTTTTTTAAATAAAAAAAATGAAAATTAAAATAACTCAATGCAAAAAGATTGAGGAAAAAAATGTTAAATTATTAATTTTTCATTAAATCTGAAACATTTAAAACCTTTGAAGACACAAAACCCTAAAACTACTGGTTTAACTTTATATGCATAAATTATTTTAAATTATTTTCTTCTAATTTTTTTTTAATTCTGCTTTTGAAACATATTTTCATATTTTTTTATTGAAATGTTTTATTTTTTTTATCTCCCCCCCCCCCATACTCCCCATTTACGGTTTTCTTTGATGTTTCTCCTATAAACTAAGACTTCTGTAATTTGTTATTATTCTGTCATTTTTAACCACATAGCCCTGACTGTGAAGTAGAAGAAGAGCGTTTGGGACCTGTGAGGAATGGCCAGCCCTCCGTCCACGGCTCCCTTCAGCGCTCCAAACACCTTGTTTCCTGTGGTGGTTCTGACCAGTCCTGCATCCAGGTAGCAGGTGAAGGCGCCCGGCTGCCCGTCCACGCTCTCCACGTTGAACTCGTCTCCCGTCACCTCCACCTGACCTTCGTAGATCTGATCCATGCCAAACTTGTGCAGCAGCTGCAAAGTGAGAACAGGCGTAAACGTTTGGAATCAGATGGGAAACCCTAAACCGCCTGCAGGAGCCTCAGGCGACACGCCGCGGTGCGTTTACCCTGCGGGCCAGCAGGAGGCCGGTGCAGTAGGCGGCGGCGTAGTTGGTGAGGCCCACGTTGATCCCGTATTTGGGCAGCTCATGGGAGTAAGCGGCGCTCACGATGTGGTCTCCCTCGATCTTTGAGTAGGCGATCTGGAAGATGAGAAGGAAAATTAAATATGCTGCAGAAATCCTTTTTAAAAAGGAAAAAGTATGGGGAGAAAGTGGTTCCAATATTAGTGAAAGCAAAGAACGTGCTTTTCAAAAGTTTAAATAAAAAACATGAATGTAAGATTTCAAACAATATTTTCTGAAGTTTGCAAATTCCTTAACATTTTTTTTTAACATTGTATTTTTTTTGTTTACTTTTATAAATTGCATTCTTTTTAAATCCCATTGTTTGGTCTGTGCCGAAGCAGTTGTTGCTGTTGCTAACATCAACATGGAGCAGACTCATTTCAATCAGTCCATCTGACAAGAAAAATATACAGGAAGTGAGGAAATTCTGAAAAAAAAAAAAATGTTTTTTATATTTAAAAAAAGAAATAAAATCTGAAAATTTGAAGAAATAAAATGTGATTATATATGTGTGTAAAATCTGAAAAATATTGTGAATGTATTGGTTGAACTTTTGTTTCATATTATAAAATACTCGGTGAATTTGAACAGTTTTCTCTCCATAGCCAAAGGCTGTCTAAGTGTGGGAGTCAGACACCAACCTGGCAGCAGATGTCTCTGTTGGAGAGCCGGACGATCAGTCGGTATTTGGGGGTGTTGTATTTGTTCTTATCCTGCACAACCAGGCGCTTGCGGGCAAAGAAGTCGGTTTTCCCCTCTGATAATTCAACAGGAACCAAAGGTCAGCGATGTGATGATCGGTTTGGTGCATTAGCATCAATCTATTATACCAAGCAAACCGTTTCTGTTGGTACAGTGGGGCAAAGAAGTACCAGTTGTGCAGGTTCTCCCATTTAAAGATGAGAGAGGCCTTTAATTTTCATCATAGATAAACCTAAACTATTAGAGACAAAAGGAGAACAAAAATCCAGAAAATCACATTGTCTGATTTCTAAAGAATTTATTTGCAAAATATTGTGGAAAATAATTATTTGTTCAATAACAAAAGTTCATCTCAGTACTTTGTAATCTACCCTTTGTTGTCAATGACAGAGATCAAATGTTTCCTGTTAGTCTTTCAACTCCCTCCAAAGATTTTCTATTAGTTGATATCTGGAGACTGGCTGGGCCCCTCCAGGACCTTGAAATGCTTCTTAGGAAGCCCCTCCTTTGTTACCCGGGCGATGTGTTTGGGATCATTGTCCTGCTGAAAGACCCAGCCACGTTTCATCTTCAATTGCTGATGGAAGGACGATACATGGCCCCATTCAGTCTTTCCTTTACACAGATCAGTCGTCCTGGTCCCTTAGCAGAATAACAGCCCCACAGCATGATGTTTCCACCCCCATGCTTCACAGTAGGTATGGTGTTCTTTGGATGCAGCTCAGCATTCTCTCTCCTCCAAACACGACGAGTTATTACCAAAAAGTTCTCCTTTGGTTTCATCCCAGTCATCTTCTGGATCATCCAAATGCTCTCTAGCAAACTGGAGACAGGCCTCGACATGTACTGGCTATAGCAGGGGACCCGTCTGGAGTCCCTGGTGGCGTCGTGTTATACTGATGGTAGCCTTTGTTACTTTGGTCCCAG
The DNA here is from genome assembly GCA_034780135.1 of Jordanella pulchra. Classification (NCBI taxonomy): domain Eukaryota; kingdom Metazoa; phylum Chordata; class Actinopteri; order Cyprinodontiformes; family Cyprinodontidae; genus Jordanella; species Jordanella pulchra. Next base: position 2,447 of record JAUZNJ010080543.1, on the reverse strand, counting down.
CTCTCTGCAGGTCCTTCACTAGGTTCCTCCGTGTGGTTCTGGGATTTTTGCTCACCGTTCTTGTGATCATTTTGACCTCACAGGGTGAGATCTTACGTGGAGCCCCAGATCGAGGGAGATTATCAGTGGTCTTGTATGTGTTCCATTTTCTAGTAAATGATCCCACAGTTGATTTCTTCACACCGACCTGTTTACATGTTGCAAATTCAGTCTTCCCATCCTGGTACAGATCTATCATTTTTTTTGTTTTCTCCTTTTGTCTCTCATAGTTGAGGCATATCTATGAAAATTACAGGCCTCCATCCATCCATCTTCTCCCGCTTCATCCGTCAGGGTCGCGGTTGGGCCGGTGCCTATCTCCGTCAGACTATGGGCGTAAGGCGGGGTAAACCCAGGACAGGATGCCAGTCTGTTGCAGGGCAACACATAGACACACAAGGATGAACATCCATGCACACACACACTCACACCTAGGGACAATTGAGAGATGCCAATTTACCTAACAGTCATGTTTTTGGACTGTGGGAGGAAGCCGGAGTACCTGGAGAGAACCCACACATGTACAGGGAGAACATGCAAACTCCATGCAGAAAAACCCCAGGCCGGGATCGAACCCAGAACCTTCTTGCACCGTACATCTCAAACACAGGCCTCTCTCATCTTTTTAAGTGGGAGAACTTGCACAATTGGTGGCTGCCTAAATACTTTTTTGCCCCTATGTTTAAGGATTGTGAAATTTATGTAGCCTTCCACCCGTTCTTTGATTTTCTAAAAAACGTTTTCAAAACAAAAAATTGTAAAAGTGAGTCTCAAGAAAATTGCACAGAAGACAATGCGTCTGCCCCTCATAAGCATCCTACTTGTCACAGATTTATTTTGTTTAAGATATGGTCACCCTTCTCTACAGAGGACCATGATCCAGTCTTAAACTCGCCACATAATTGGGGCTTTAACAAACCTCATTGGAGTTTATTACATGGCAGACAGAAAATGGAAGACTGCCCGCCTGTTTTACAGGAACACAAGGCAAAGCCATGAACTATATGTCTGGAAAGTTCTGCAGATGTTCATTTAAACCCACCGTCTTGATGTCCCTTATGTCTCTACTGTAGACGCCTTCTTACTAATGTCTGGCTTTACATCTTGCATCTTTCCTAGGTTGCTGAGAAGTAATGTGTTTGATTTTGGGTCTTAGCAGCTGAAGAAGGAAGCAGCATGAGCCTCTTAAGGCTAAGTTTTAAATGACCACTTTTCCACTACAAGCTACTGCTCTACAAAACAGAACCTGTTCATGGAAATATACCAGGGCTACAAGGGATAGAGACGTTTCCTATAGAAAAACTATTCAAAACAAAGAAAAACCCTAATAAGTGTTAATGTTTTTTACCAATCCAGTGAACATCAACATTGTCTAATTTTTTAGGTGTCATCCTTCTTGATTCAACTCAATTAATTTTAATTATATAGATCTAATCTACAACAAATCATCTCAAGGGACTTTACAAAGACAATGTTTTCAGATCATCTAGTCAGATTGGAAAACCAGCTGATTGCATTAAGTCATTAAATTTGCAGAATTCACTCTTCCTGGATGTAACAACAGTATGTATTTGCTTGCAATACGTAGTCAACTCTACAGAGATCTTGCACACCAAGCATGCATGCAGCAACAGTGGAGAGGAAAAACTCCCTTTTTATAGGAGGAAATCTCCAGCAGAAACAGGTCAGGTGAAGCCAGTATGACAAAAAAAAACAGAGAGAGCATAAAGTTAGGGGTTCAACAAACAAATACAGCAGAATTGGAGAATAGAGACAAAATGAAACAGAATGATGAAAAGTGGTCAGTAAGTCTTCTAGCAGTCTAATCCTATAGGAGCACAACTATATAGATAGCACAGCATAACCTGAGCCACTCCATCTATAACCTTTATCAAAAAGAAAGTAGACAGGGTGTCTGCCCCATCGACCAAAACTGGTAGTTGGTTTCACATGAGATGATCCTGTTCCACTCTTAGAAATTCTAGGAACCACTATTAAACCTGCAAATTAAGAGCTAAGAGCTCTGTTAGGACCATAAAGTCAGACAGTGTTGTCAGAAACACTGTACCAAAGTACAAAGGCTACCAAAGTTACCGTAATATATTATGTTCGGCAATAATTGAGTAATAAAACAGGTAAAAAATAAATTTTAGTAATATCATTAGTTACTAAGGTGAGCAACGTGTTATAATCTGAGCTTATGACCACCAGTCTAAATAAAGAGGATACATTTTTTTTTGTTGTCGTTTTATATCAGTAGTAGATGGTTTTAAAAAAACCATAAGAAGGTTTTTAAAAAATAGAAGAAGAAGAAAATGGCAATATGGCTGGTCCTGTTCTCTGTGGCTCCATCCTGGAGAGAAATGTCGGCTGGACTGCTACCATCAACACCTTTGTTTACTGGAGCT
>JAUZNJ010080532.1:0-24073 GCA_034780135.1 Jordanella pulchra | reverse complement strand
AGTCTTCTACATGCTTTGCAAGTGGGAAAACCTGAAAAATCAACAGTGTATCAAATACTTGTTCTCCCCACTGTATAACACACTAAATGTTAGCAACTGGTGGTACTGCTCAGTGAGCTCGTGTTACAAGTTGTAATTGCATATGTAGGAACATAAAGAGATGAATTAAATTAGTTGTCCAGACCTACATCTAACAGATATCAAGGAATGATTTTTAGCTCAGCAGTTACTGCATAAAGATTAAGGATGACATTAATCCTGCCTATGAGGAATAAATGCCCTCAAATCTTTCCCTAATTTAAGAAATGTAGTGTTAAGAGCTTCATTAGTGAAGTCATGGCTCTAATCCAACACTGACATGACTGTAGATCTTTAAGACATATCTGTAGTGTAAACCGATTGTTTCCATCTTTTAGAGATGCATGTGTCTGAGTATCATTTGCATATCAGTGTAGTAGTGGTGTTTTCTCAGACAATAAAAGAACCAGATCATTTTCCTCCTTTATAATATATAAAATGATATATCCTAATATAAAATTTGCTCTTACAACAAACTTACCATAGCATTTCATGCATGACTTGGAGACATTAGACACGTTGTTTGTTTGCAAACATGTTTGGTTATAAAGGTTATTCTGAATCTAAACTATATATGCATTGTAACAGTGAATTTGAAGGCTCACAGAAAAATAAAATAGCTGTTTTTTAATTGTTTTTTTTTTCTATCTTTCACAATTACAAGACAGCTACATGCCTTCCAATTATTCAATACATGTACAACAAACTTTGTTCCGTGAGTCACAATTCAAAAACTTCTTACATTTTCTATTTTAAGTGTTCTTGTGCAAAAAAACAAGAAAAACTTTTAGTTGTAAAAGTAACTTTGGCTTTATTTTCTGACTCCACTTAGCAAGAAGAACTATTTATGTCTTTTTAGTTCAGTTCTCTAAAAAACACATTAATTTAGAAAGGCATTAGCTTAAAGATAAAGGGTCTGCCTTTGCATTTGGTTTGTTTGTTTCACTGATTCAGTATGACTTGTGACAGCTTTTCGCTGTCTTCTGGGACAGGATAAGTCTGAATCATTCCACAAAGAGACTCGCCTTTCATCAGCGCCTTCGGTCTGACCAGAATGAAGGGCCGGCCCTCCGCTTCCCGTACAGAGTCGCCCTGTGCCCATCTCCTGGCCCTCTCACCTTTCTGTTGGTTCTCATCCGTCTGTTTACTCTCTCCCAGTCTAAAGAAAGCATCCATTAAATCACCTCGAAAGATGAAAACTGGAAATGACAGCTACAAACTGGAGCAAACCAATGTTCTCCCAAAGCCCACTCCCTACCCCGGCCGCACAGTTCCATGCCTGTTCCTATCTGTCCCATATTGTCAGCAAGAGCAGCCCCCAGCGCTGCTGTGAGGCAGAGAGCAGTTCTTGTTTACTGATGCACACTGCACTGATGTGAGCTGATTTCATCAGGCAACACTTTTGGATGCCGTCTTCCTCTGCCTCCCTGCTTCTTCTGTCTGGAGTCACTAATGCATCAACTGTGTGACACTCAGTAGACCTTAAATATCAGGATATTTCTTGTTTTTTTTTTATTACTCCCTACCATCATCTGCTAATTAATGCATCTTTTTGTTCCACATCTGTCTTGTTACTAAGGGCTGCAACTATTCTCATCGATTTCTCTCCATCTGGTTAATTTCCCTGTTCCTTGATTAAACAATTATCAAATTAACTGCTAATAAATTACTTCCAGTCTAGTTGGGAAGGAAATGTTCTCTAAAGGAATGTAGGAGTTAGCTTAGCATGGGAGCAAAGCATGTGTTAGTTAATAGCCTTCCTAACAAACTGGTTGCACTGCGCCTCTGTCCATCGTGTGTGGTGGTTAGATTTCCTCTCACCAAGGCAGGCTGCGATTATAACAAATGGATGAGTTCAAACCATCTGTAAGAGATTTGATTAACGCTGCAGAGCCTCTGATGAGAGACAGAGAGGCGGAGTCCAGAATAGGACATGATGCAGAATTGCCCTGATAGAAGTAGCCATGCTCCAGGAAAGAAAAAAAAAACAAAGAAGAAGAAATTAAAACCTCAGAGAGATAGAGGAAGTTCACAGCAAACAGCTTCGGGTGGCTTTTGCATCCATCATACACACAATTTAAATGGTACTCGCAGTCATGAGCTCAAACTCATGGTGCAGCTGTTGAATCTAATGTTGTATGAAACAAAACAGATGCTCCTGCTGGTGAATTTCCTGTTCGTATTCCCAGTCTCCTCATTGTTTTGGGCTGTTGAACCCACTCTCTGCACATTTGTCCTCTTATTCATATTTTTCCTCCAAAAGTCATAGATTAATGGAGTTAACTGTAAATTATTTTTGAGTTAAGAGGTGATGGTGATGAAAGGCGGCATACCACCAGTACCAGCTTCAGTCTCCTTGCATCTGCATATGATGGATACAGGTGTGTCACTAAGCTTAGCTCCATTTTACCAGCTGTCAAACCCTTCGGGCTTAATTAAGGATGGAAGCAGGTTATAGGAAGATTTTAGTTTCATTTATTCTATTTCAGAGGAAACCTTCAGCTGGATTGTAATACCTTCTTTCTAAAAATATCTTTATGTTTGTAATAGAATTCGGTAAAAAAAAAAACATAATTAGAGAAGATGAAACCTAGTGATGAAACAATGTGATGTTATTGAAAATAAGGACTAACTAACTTTAAAGGGGCCTAGTCATGTAATATGAGATTTATTATATTTATACACCTGCAGCTTATTCTGTTTGTTATTCTTTGTTTTATGCTTTGTTAGTTTCCTCAGATTGTTAGTAAATAAAGCCCTTTGTACATATTTACAAAAACAACTGGGCTTGACCACTGCACATGTTTGTAGGGGGTAAAGGAGGAAGTAATGGGCTAAGCCAGTTAGCACCTCCCAGCAGAGTTCTGAAAATAATGAAGAAAAATCCAAGATCCCCATAGAAAAACACAAATATTTAAATTGAAAAGGGACGAGTCTCAAATAAGCTTCAAATTAAAACCCAAACTCTGCACTTTCAAATAGTATTAGTATCAGTGGTGGTTTGTGAAATGGGAGACGTAGGCAGCCACCAGCTTCTTGTCTAGGATGTCATGAGATGTCTGACTCTAGGGTGCGTATGCAGTAAAGATGTATCACTGCTCTACATGGAAAAAATGCACTGAACCAGCCTGTTAAAGGGGATAATGAGGCTCATTTCATTAAACCAAAACATAAATTCAGTCTTAATCTCACTGTTTTAAGGTTTAATCAATGTAGGATAAATTATTTCCACATGGCATCTTTAATCCATCGTCATAGCTACAGGTCATAGTTACAAATGTGGCCACTGTTTTTTTTTTTTTTTCCTCCTTTTTCCGTCTAGTATTGGCTATGTGATTTTTAAAAAGTAATATGGATTTTTAATTGGCTCAATAAATCTGTAATCATTAATAAATCTTTTAACAGACTTTAGATAAATCCTCCTCATTTGATCTAATTAGCAAATTCCTTTTAATTAATATTGCTTTAAACAGGACATGTATTTTTAGGAGCATTGAGTTTTGTGGTGACCAAGGATATGAAGACAAAAACATTTGGCAAAAAATAGCTTTGTTATTTATGTGAGATGTAATTAAAATCACTCTGTGGGGCAGAAAAAATTAGGTTAAACAAGTCTGCACTTTTGCAGTTGACTCTAAGACAGATATCATTTATTAGTGCTACTGGTAATAACTAGCTTTTTTAAGGTTTGTAATCATGTACAAATATAAGAACTACTTCTTTAAAAAGACACTTTGAAATATGACAAAGATTTATTTCTCTTATTGTTTTCTAAAATCACAACTATGGTCCAATGTTAACTAATGAATTAAGTTTAGAATGGCTGCAATTGTAAAGTTTAATATTTGTTTTTTATGATTATTACTTTAGTAGCAAGAAGTAATTTTGGTTGATAAGTTAAGCATTATTTCATTAATCTTTGCATCTTGTGTTGTACAGATAGTCGCCGACAGGAAGCCATCCAGTGACATTATGGGATGTGTAAAGTGATTCATTTTGTTTTGACTCAACTGATCCTTGCTGGGATAAAAGTTACTGGTGTTGCCAACAGTGACTGTGCCCTGGTTAAAAACAATACAATCAAATATGACTGGGATCGATTTTAGCTTTTATTAAAGATGGGGCGTTTGAAATAAGCCAGGCTTCTACTTATAAACAGAACATCTTTGTAAACAGTGTTAATAAGGTTTATCAAAAGTCCGAGTTTTATGAATAAGTCTGAGACCTTTAGTCTGCATATTTAGAGCTTTGCTATTTAATCATAGTTATTTTTTGAACGTCTTTCAGGCTTAAGTGTGCTTGTGTGCTTGAACGTTACAGTCAATCAAAAATTAAAATAAATAAAGGAGGCACTGACGAAAAAACTGAAAGTGGCAAAAAGCCATGGACTGAGAAATATGAAGAAAAGGCAGAGATAATAAGCTGGTTAAATGTATGTTTCATTGTTGAGCTTGAAGATGTTTTTCTTTTCATTGTCAATAATTTCAAAAATGTTATCCTGTAGGATTTTAATGGACTTAGAATAATAACATGTAGACATTTTTTCATAGGATTTCTTGGCAGGATTTATACTTTTATATTATTTACATTGATACTGGAATTATATCGTATTGTCTGAATTTATGAAATATATTGTAATAGAAGTTTTGGCCATATTATTAGTTTAGCTGAGTTTAAGCTGCTGGAATAATCAACCAGTCACCTTTGTGGGCCATGTTGAAGGGATGAGACTGTGGCAAGAAAACCATGTATGTTTATTTATGAGTCCGTACATTTCATTCAACAAGGTATGAATTAGAGAAAATCCCAAATAAATGAAAGTTTATCAACCTATTTGTGTTTTTAAAACTTACAAAACATTTAGTTTCCCATGCCTTGCTTATGTTAGTTGTATAGTTTTCGGTTTAAAGCTTAAGAATATAACTGACTTCCTCTTGTGTCCTTAAGGACACCGCTCTGGACCCAGGAGAGGATGTGGCTCTTCTCTCGGTGAGCTTCGAGGATGCTGAAGCTACCCAAGTCTTCCCTAAACTCTACCTCTCTCCAAGCATTGAGCAGTAAGTACATCCACTAATCAGTCATCCATTCCACCAGAATTCCCCATTGAGAATAGCTGCACACAGTCTGTAATGATACTTTGCTTCAAGATTCTCTTGCAATTTTCCTTCAAATGTTGGTAAAGAGGAAATAAGTTCTGGTCCTTACCTGTTTTCCCTGCTGTCACACCCTTTCACAGCTTTCAGTTTTAAGAATCAAAGTAATAATGAGCAAACTGAATCCCTCGCATCCTGTCGCCGATGACGATAATCGTGCACCTTTATGTCTGAACGCATTAGTTATTTTTTCTGAAGACAGGAACTAATAATGGCTGACGGGAGTCTGAACCAGGGATGTCTGCACACATCTAAGCCTTAAAACATGTCTGTGATTGAAGGTGGTAGTTGATTTGGTTGAATGCAAGTCTATCTACAGTTTGTTTTTTTGCTACACCTTGTGTTTGTAGCGTAGTTGGGTTTGTTTCTCTATACTTGCATAAGAGAGGGGTTTAATGTCCCCAATGAGGGATACGACTCCATCTTGTTATTCTGTTTGCATGCTTGCACCAGCAATCCAGTCGGCTTTGCTCTAAGCGCCATGTCCTTGTATGCGTGGATGTAGATGTGTTTTGTATGTTTGACCGAGAGAGCCAGGTATGGGCCCACTCTAACCTCAGGGCCTCACGGTCCGGGCGTCCGTGCTCGGAATAATCTCGTGCTGATGTTTATTTACAAGCACACGCCCCGTCACACCAGGTTAAGATGCTTTTTCTGCTTTCTCCTCCTCTCTGTCTCTCTCCTTTCTTTCATTGTATCCTAAATCATTCTGTCTCCACACATTCCCCTTTTTTTTATCTCTTCTTCCTCTTATTTTTTGAACTTGTTTGATATTTCTTGCTACATTAACCAACCTCTCATCACCTGAGTTGTCTTGTCTTGTTTTGCCCCTAAACCCATAACTCTCTGTAACACTTTTTGAGAAATGCAAAATCTATACCTAGTATATAACCAAAAGTGTATTTGTTCGCTAGTTGTGTATCTTATTTCTTGTGCATATGCAAGGCAGGAATGAGATCTTGCTAAAACAAACCTAGAAAGATTTATGTGCATTTATGCACAGCCTTGGGTTTAATGGCATGGAAACACAAATATAAACCTTTTTTGTTTTTTTGTTTTTTTGTTTTTTACAAATTAGGCTTTTAATTTAGCTCCACTTCCTCTATGCAGCATTACTTGAGGTTATGAACATTGAAAAGAAAATTAATCTCCCCTCTCATACTGTTACACCAGTACTGAAGTGTTTTATTTGTTTTATGGCATTTGTGATTGGCAGAAATAATGTATAGCAAAAATAAAAATGTGGTTCTTTACAAAAACAGCTCACAAGATTAGAAGTATGCTTCAATCTTTTCAACTACCTTTATGTCTACAGTACTTTTAAAGGGTTACCATGGAGAAAAAGCAGCCTAAACTCGGAATAACTATTGATCTAAACCACTTTAAAATATAAAAACAGGTGTTCTGGGCTGGATATTAAGCTATTATGACACTTGTAAAACTTCAACGGCTCTTTTTCATTCAGAAGAGGCAGAGCTCTCAGAAGAAGAGGTTTTAATGTGTAAAGAGCTCAAGTAAAAAGAGAAGAACAAAAACTAGAAGAGCAAGAATTGAGCTAATTAATTTGGGTTTACAGACTCAACAATGGCTGTTGCAAAACCAGGATGACATGTTGATTCATGAGTGTAATCATGGCTGTAGCTGAAAGGCATCCGTTTTTGCCCATATCCAATCTTAAAAATACCATTGGACACTCATTCTTTTTTATGCCCTTCTTCAGATAAACTTCAGATTAAATAACTTAAGGGAAGAAAACTAAAAGAAAGATCTTTCCAAAGCAGAGTAAGAATGACAAGGAAGAGAGAAAAGTATTTTCTGTTCTCATAAATCGTATCCTAATATACTTTTTGATTATAGTGCATTATAACTATAATCGAGTTGCACTGTTCATCATTTTTACGAGTTTGACATTATGGATCGATGGGTTTGAGCATCACTGCTCCACTACTACAGCATCATAGCCAGAACCTACATACTGCAGCACAGGACCAATGGCAGCCCTGTTTACATCCATTTATTTTATGCAGAGCTTGAAGTATTGAATTAAAAATTGTTAATGAAAACAGCAAATTTCTAAATAAATTTCTTAATATTGCAAAAACGTTTCCAGCCCGTTTGATAATGTGCTAAACATGGGTTAGAAACACGTCAGCCAAATACATTCTGACTTGGCGAACATTTACCTTGCTTGATTGATCAGCTGTTTTCTCTGTCGGCATAGCAGAGCAATAAGAGTTTGCCCGAAAGCAATACATTCCTGGAAACCTTCCTTCATTTTTCTCAGATTTATGCTCCATGCTAGTTTACATCCTTACAACAATTCATAACAGAAACTTCTCAATCCAGTAGTTAAAAACACCCCAATTCGCATTTTCTTATATTTTGTGATATTATAATAGTTTCATCAAAATTCGCATGACAGTTGGATAGAAACAGCAAATTGTTTGAGTCTTTTTTTTCGGTAGTTTTTTTCTGCTGATCAAGATAAACCAACTCGGCATAAGAAATGCTTGAAATTGCAGAAATCCTGTCTGACCTATTTTCTGGATATTTGATTTCATAATTATTCAGCCTTTTGGAACACTGTGCTGTAAATAGTGCATTTAAATTTCATTCCAAGACAATCAGGTGATCAGGAAATACAAGAAAAGAGAAAAAACATGGCTGTGAAATCAGAGTAAAAGTAATTTACTTTAGCCTTTATGTTTAAACCCTGCATGCCGATACAGATGCAACATTCCTTAGGTGTATGCAGAGCTGGTGTACAGGCTGTGCAAACTATGCAGCCACACAAGGCTTTGTGTTGTCTCACTCCTGCAATTCTATTAAGTTTTTAATTATTTTTTTTTGTACATAATTGTGTCTGCTTCTGTCAAGGACACATCAAAATATAAAAGAAAAGCCAAAAATGTAGCTTTTTTTTTAATGTTGTTAAGTCAGTACACCTCCCTGAAGAAGAGGGGGTTACAACAGAGCATGGGGGATTTTACAAGCACCAATCAGGTGTTGAGAAAAGAAAGATATTAAAAAGGAGAAATTCAATAAGTCAAAGCAGGTTTCGCTGGATTTATTTGTCAGCCATATCAGAGATTAATCATTCTGTCGCCATTTATCATCATATCAGTGTTTTGAGCTTCATAGCTGTTTGAAACCAAGTAAAATGCAATCAGTGGTGTAAAAAATAAAAGGTTCTAAAAAAATCACTTTGTTTGTTCTTTTGTTAGAAACCAAAAAAAAACCAACATAATCACATCTACATAATTACAATTTATTACAATTCACTTGTACAACCACATAAACCAATGGTGGAGATTGGTATTCAACATTTTCAGTTATTTTTTTAATCAAATAGAAGTTAATTCATGTCAAACATACTGAACTTTCACTTGCATTTAAAGTGCAGATAACAAGAAAGTTATCAAAATTCTTCAACATTTTAAAAAATATAAACATGCATAGTTACAATGACTGGTAACTAGTTACTTTGATTATTCAGGAACTGAAATATGAACTCAGTTAACAGTTTTGGACAAGTAACTAAAACTATAATTAGTTTGTTTTTTGAAGTGGCTTTCCTGACACTTCTCTTCATGTCCTCCAAGAGAGATACCAACGTCTTCCCAACAGTTGTTCACGGTCTGTTGGTTGTGGTGATATTCATAGACCATCTGCAAATTTCAAAATTCATGCCAGTGCATGGATGCTTAAAGGGGTCAGCATACGTCAACCTTTGCTGATGTAAAATAAAGCGTCTGTATCAAAGGATAGGGCCAAAAGTTCAAGTTGGCCACTCACCCTACCCGCGACGGCGACATGTGCGAATCATTAGTGATGTCCTAAATGACAGAAGTTGGCAATAAAATACAAAATATCATTGCCACCTTTTATATTACATAATTTACTAAATGTATGACAGTTGAAGATATTAATGGTTAGAGGGTTTGAATGAATTCTACTTTTAAACTGGATCTTTTTGTAGTCCAGCTTAAAACTTAGCAGAATTATTCATTTTTGTCCATTTTTATTCTATGGTCTAATAGAGTAAATTTCTTTCTAGTTGTACTTCTCATGTAACGGTAAAAGAATCAAAGATTAGATCGAATGTTTTCCTGAATTTACTTTAAAATCTTACTTCCTGCATCATAGATTTAATCTGAAATGTTTTACGTTATCATCTCAGGTACTTTAACATAATAAATACTTTTCACTTAAATACATGAGGGGAAAACATGAGACATGCTACACACACACACACACAGCTGATGCTCGTCTTCATTAGGATGACATGAACAGGACCTTATCCGCATGCTGCAGCTAATTACACGACTCCAAAGGTCACCTACCTACTGACTGCCCCACATAATCCTCAATTATTTCATTCTGCGCACATGAAAAAGACATCAGGTCTCTCTGCTCATTCACTTCTCTTTTGAACAGTTGTACTTGTTTGATTTTTCTTTTTTTAATTTCGAGTTCTGGTTTGATGAGAATGTTGATTGACGATGCTTTCATCGGGAACCTTGTTGAAACGATCAAGAACTGATGCGCGTTATTGACCTGACGGATGCGGTTTCAGCGGCGAGGGGGGCTCGACTCGTCTGCCTGCATCATGCTGCGAGCAGACAGAGGGAGGCTGAAGGCGGCAGAGAGTGGGGGGGGGGGGGTGGCTGTGTGGGGGGGTTGATTAAGAGAGAAAAGAATCCTTCTCAGAAACATCACAAAATGCAGAGGTTTAAGAGTGCCTCGTTGAGCCAATGTTGCCTCTTTGTCTTGTGATATTTGCACATATGCATATCAAGGCCATCCATGAATACGCTGCGCTGCATGTTTTTGTGCACCTTTTTGTCATCTGTGTGGGAGTGTGTTAATTCATGACCTAGGGCCAGAAAAAAATCTTATTCACCGTTATTTGAAGACCACAACGTCTGTGAGTTTCAGCATCAGGGCGCTTCTTTATTTAGCACGTAGATACTTGTGTTTATGCAGATGTGTAAACATGTTAGCTCCGTTCCACGTCCTCACTGACCCTTGTTTGTCTTTGCTCCTGTATGGCTGCCCATTATCTCTGCATTGTCTTCACTGAAGAGGAAAACCCATTTGCTGCAGCGCGCCTGCACACGTCTGTGTTTTTCTAGCAAAGCATTTTGATCGACGTTCAAGAGGCTCGCCGTCGATTCTCGTTATCAACAAACGTTCACAGTATCTCATGAAGCCAGGAGGGAAGAAAAAAAATGTATCAGAGCAGATTTGGAGAATGTTTAAATCAATTCCCATTTCCGTCAACTGGTGAATGTAACAAGTGACAGATCCACAGACTGTCTCAGCTTTGGTGTTGGTGCTGGCTGTCATATCAGCTACATCTTCTCAGTAAAAAAATGATCAGAGCTGATTCTGTTTTGCAATTTCACTATCAGTCTGTATTTGTCTGCGGAGCCTTGCAGATATAATTTAGTCTTTTCACTTTGTACAAACTTTGTGAAACTGTAGCCACAGAATTCAATGTGTTTTTGGTTTTATGTCATAGACCATTACAAGAGAGTGAGGTAGTGACCATTTCTCTGTACAAAACCCCTCAAACTCAGTCAGAGTGGATAGAAAGTCTTTAAAAAGCGATTTTCTAGTCCTATAGATTTAATTTGACTTTGCAGTTCTAACAGATGAGCAGCTAAACCCAATCTGACTGCTTTTGAGGAGTTTTAATCCTGGAATGGGAATGTTTAGCTAAAATCTCAGGCATTTTTCTTCCTTTACCTTAATCCACCTTCCCATCAGCTCTGACCTGCTTCGCTGTTTCTGCTACAGAAAAGCAGCCTCTCGGTATGATGCTGCCACAACTATGTTTCACCATAGCGATGGTGTATTAAGGTTGATGTACTTCCCTCTGGCCGAAAAAAACATTTAAACCCGAGAACAATTGGCTTTTAGTGGCAGTGGGAACAGCTCACTTTTAAACCGTGTCAAACAACTCAGGGAAACGCGTCGGGTTTTAATCGCCTTCAAACGGCTCGTCGGCTCGTTCGTCACTCATGTTCTCTAGCTCACCTCTGATGCCTTGACCGATCATCTGTGGTTGTATTGTGATTAAATCGCACACAGTCTCTTCACTAATTAGGGGACTTTTAAAGGCTTTAGCTGGATTTTATTTGCAGGGATAAAAGTAAAAGGGGCTTTAAAAAGTAGATGCACATCACCCTTTCCTTCTACTTCACAAATAATCAACTTGCTTGCTACTTTCTGTGGCATAATTTTCCTTAATCATCATTTTTTAAAGCAAAACCCACCATTTTTTGCAGGATTTTTAGCATCTTTTGGGTATTTTTTTTTAACCGGTTGCAGCTCTATAAAGTTGGGCTATTTTCTTCCCTGCTGCCTATGGTCAATTCTCTGTACTTCTACATATCATTTCAAAAGGTGGATATTTCATCTAAAAGTCACACATCAAGTCCTAAATGCCTCCTGTTTAATTCTAAGGAGTCAATGATGGAATAAGTATGAGGCCTCACAGTGCAAAGGTGACTTTGATAAGTTGACATTATGCTGTGTTGCACAGTCCTGGGTTTTCCAGGAATCCACAGTTTTAGACAGACATGTTTTAACTAGCCTGGCACTGCTGGATTGTGCAACTATTAATAGTAGCTGAAATATAGCCGCATTTCTTCTGGGTTTATTGCATTTAGGTCCAGACTCTCCCTGTTCCTCACTTTTTCCAAAGGGAGGGATGAAGATATTGCAGTGATACCAGGTCATTGGCAATTATTGGTACATTTAATTGTGTAGGCGAGTGACCAGTCATGATGGAAATTATTTCAACATAGGAAAGTATGAAAACCTCTTAAATTTCCTGGTAGATTTCTTTTCTGACAACTGATGACATAAGCAGAGGGAACCTTCACATTAATCCTTAAGACAATTCGATCATGTTAGGCCTGGGCAATACTAACCATAGATAATATCTTCATGTTTTAAAGCTTGATGCTGATATCCAATATCTATGTCTATAAGTGATTGTGTTTATAAAGTAATTTTAAAACAGCTTTAGTTTTATCCCAAATGTCAGAAAGGCTCATTTAACAAAACGGCTGTGGAAGAAATAGCATGCTATACTGTGCATGTACATTTAAATGTCTGGTTTGAAATTGTGTTCAGAACAAGCAGTGCAGTTTGTGCCACAATAATCACAGTTAATAGAAATAAACATTGACTTATATCAATAATCTATAGAAAAAGTTTCACTTTTTGAAATGAATTACTGCTATAAATGATCTTCTAGTTGAATAAAGTGATTGCCAGGTTAGTCTTCCTCTAGTGTTTGAAGCTGTTTGTTAAGCAAATGAAAAGTTTAGGATGAAATATTATGTATGAAAACATAATTAGATCAAGTAACTGGCATTTAAAAAAAGAAGAGTGAAGTGAAATGGTCAAAAACGATTTTCCTGATTGAACGATTGTTTAAAGTATACATGATCAATTGATAGTTCAATTACTCCAACGTTTTCTCCCTTTAAGGATCAATAAAATCTTTTCTAGCCAATTCCTGTCCTTTTTTTTCATCCGTCACTTAGCTAGATCTTTTTAAGTTTTTAACTTCTGTCTCCCCGGTCGTATGTCTCTACACCCCCGTCTTTGCCCCTCATGTTTTCCACATGCGTTGCTGCTCGTCTTCTCTCCCTCTATCTTTCTCTCTTTCTCTCTCTCTTTCCTCTGCTGATCCCTCTGGCTGATCCTCAAAGGGAAACTGAGGGAGTGAGTGGGACTTAAAAGAGAGGAAAGCGCTGCGCTCTCACCAGCAAGGTCGTCCCTCACTCAAATAAAACACATCATGGAGAGAGAAAAAAAACAGCATTCATTTTCTCTTCCCTTGCACCTCTCTACTTTTTTTTCCTTCTTTCACTCCTGAGTTGTTTGATATCTCACTTTTGCTGTCTTTCAGCCGTGGCTTGGATCTAAACGCTCTGAACGCACACTAGTAAGCCCCCTGAGCTACAGTGTTATACCTCCATTCCTATTCTGTCTTCTTCTCTTTTTTTCCCCGTTCTCTCCACTGTTTTCTCACCGCCTGTCTTCAAACGCATCATCACTCTGTTTTCAGCCCTTCAGTGCGACTGGGGGGGTGGGGGGGACACGTTGAAGTACCCCAACAAACACCCACGTTTTCATCGATTAAGTTGAGCGTATGAGCGCTGTTGCACAGCTATCCGATGTATTCGCATCTCTCGCTCTGTAGAAATCATTTATCATGCAAAGTACAACACCTTCCACTCTGCTGGGTTCAGAAAAACGCACCTGTTTAACATTCAGTGTTCGTTTGTTATATAATATTTTATTTTACGGGACGTCTGGAAGAAAATGTACTGTGAAACGGATGGTGTTACACTCATTTAAAGTAGCTGTTAAATTCATGTAGACATTTAGAGAGCATAAATAATTGAAGCTTTGGGGTGGATTTGTTGCCAGGTTAAATCAGCTCTTTAACAGCTGCATCTTCAACAGTTTAATAAGAACAAATTAAGCAATTTCAAAAGCAATGCTAAACAAATGCTGCAGGAAAGAAGACCCTTTTCAGTAGCGTTTAGATTTTTCATCTATGCTTTTATAGCTTTGAATGTTACCTAAATATGCAACCACTTCACCAGCCTCAGTATTAGTCCCTAGAAAGAGCTGCTTGCCTTAAACTGAAAAAGAATTTCCCTTTTTTGGTCTCACAAAGTGACCAGCAGGCAGATATGTTGTGAAACTTGTCATGTACCGATCCATCATGACAGAAACATTAGAGTCCTGTTCAAGTGATGGAGCTCTGCCTCCTCACTCAGCCTGCTCCACATCCCTCTAATGTCAGACAGCAGAACAGCGCAAATATTGAATGTCTGCAGGGGACAGGAAACCTTGAGACAGGAGCCTCGTGATTGGCTGAAATTCACCTTTTTTTTAAATCAAATTAGTGTTTTTTTATTAATGACAGATGACTTTTAAAAAGAAGCATAAAACAATATAAATATATATATTCTATAAACGCCTGCCACTCCCTAACTCTGTATTAAATTATACACAGGCCACCCATTCAAATAGGAAAATGTATTAAATGCATCCTGCTTGTTCACCCCTCTGTATAAAATGTATGGTTGAAAATGGCAATCTACTGTATAGTTTTGTTCAATTTTCAAAGCTTCAGGGATTTTGATTCATGTGTCAGATATTTTAAAAGTTAACCCAACACCAGTTGTCTGTAGAGTTTCTAAAGAAACGAAGGCCTTACAGCAAGCACAAAGATGTTTATCATATGCTGGGATCATTTGTTCACTCTTCAGGTTTGGAAGGGCAAAGATGTGCATTTATTGTACATAAACTAACTTTATCTTATGCTTCAGGGAGAGAAAAACAAACTAGTTGAAACAAAATATGGTAGAAATTCAGTGTTCAAATGAAGACATTAAAGAATCTGAAACTGTTAAATAAGTGGCTAAATCAGTAGCTTATCCAGGAGGTCACAAGGGAAACCGAAACAACTAAAGTTCATTATTCAACAAACAGAAAGAGACATGGTGGTGGCAGTGTGATGGTCAGGACTGAATTCTGCTCTCTAACAAAGCATCTTGAAGGATTTTCTTTTTTAGTTTGTGAACCAAAGGCGGTGTGCTTTAGGATAACCACCGTGAAAAAAAGCTTTAGTAACTTTATCTGGTGAAAACCAAAGAGCAAGTTCCAAAATAAATTTGCCCACTTGGTGAAATCTCCTTACTGCCTCTAATGTTGCGAAGGGAAGGTTCCCTGGAGCTGTTACCTGCAGCAATTAAAGTGCTCATTAAAACAGCTCATTGAGGATTGCACCTGT
The DNA here is from genome assembly GCA_034780135.1 of Jordanella pulchra. Taxonomy (NCBI): domain Eukaryota; kingdom Metazoa; phylum Chordata; class Actinopteri; order Cyprinodontiformes; family Cyprinodontidae; genus Jordanella; species Jordanella pulchra. Next base: position 9,013 of record JAUZNJ010080532.1, on the reverse strand, counting down.
GATAATTAGACGAAGTAATGAGTTGGTTTCACTGCGGCTTCTTTCAGAACCTTACTGGTTATGTTTGGGGGGGTCTGCAAAGACGTTAATTTCTGGCTAATTTTTAGGCTTCATCACTGAGCCTTTCATCGCTGGACTCGACCCTCTTTTAATTCCTTTTTTTTTCCATTCTCTCATCTCGTTTGCCTGATTTTCCCAAGCCCGTGAGACGAGTCGGATACATCTCTCCTTTCCCCAGAAAACCTGCTGCATCGCATAAAAGAATGGAGTGGGCACCGTCTCTGCCCCCAAACCAGATTTAGGAGCCCATAAAAATCAACACAGAGAGACAGTTTTAGGCTGCAGTGCACTAATGTTTGTGTATCTGCATTTGCCTGTAGGTGCCTCTGCCTGTGTCAGTCTCTGTGTGCACACATGCTTTACCCTGAGTGTGTGCATGTCGGCTGTGTGGGTGTACACTTTGTTTGCGTGTGTCCCCTCTCCAGGGTCTGCAGAGGTGTGTTATAGACTTTGAAAGTCTTTGCATTTCAATCAGATATTTCTTTATCTCAAGGTTTTTTTTATTTTTTTAAACACCTTGTCACAGTCTGAAATTGTGTCTTATAAAATCAAATTTTCCACCAGCTCCACAGACACACGACAGTCTGAGATGTCAGAGCAGACTGTTCACTTCCACCCCCCCTCCACTACAGCACAGGCTGCTGCCTCCTTCCTGTCTCCTTGAAGATGCCTGCTTTGCATGTTTCTCTGAAAGTCTATGTGAAGGAAACGTTCTGATGCTCCTTTGTTATTAAAAGCAGGGTTCCTTCACCATGTAGTCCTGCTTAAATCCTAGTTGTGTTTTTGTTTGAGGAAGCAAAATGTCTCCTCTAAACAGCTGTCATTTAAAAAAAAAAATCACGTTTTATTTCATTTTCTCACTGATTCAAACCACTTGGTGACTAGAAAAGGTAGTTTTGAATATTCATAGTGAACCGATCTTTAGGGTGTGACATTTCAGTCACCAAAACTTCACACAGACATTTTTGGATTTAGGCTAATGCTAATAGTAGCTTTCTCAAACTAATGAATGTTTTGTGGACTTTAAACTGCAGCTGCATAGTTTAAATAATTAAAACTCCTCCTTCATTTGGATTTCATGTTGATATTCTGTGTTTTCACATCTCTCGGATGCAATAAATAATGTTGAAATTTTGTCAGTTAATATTTCCTTCCCCAGCAAATTGCTTCTTTAGTGCAATGAATTATGTAAGCAGTTAAGTACTGTGATAAAATAAAGTTTTACAGCCTAAATGTTTTGGGGGGGGTTTATTCCCCAAACAATGGGTCCAATTTTCTGGTCCCACTTTGTATTTCTTTAAAGGTTTTTGGAGGGTTTTCTGACATATTTGTTAATCTAGTTCTACTTTTTTTTTTTATCTGTAAAAAAAACACGGCCTGATCAAGGACCCAAGCGATGCATCATCTTTCTGGTAACCTTGCTTTCAGTCCTTTGAGGGTATATTTGTTGATTCTACAAAACAGTTTTAAAGGGAAAACTTTTTTGATTTATTGTATATAAAAAAAAATGCAAATTGTCACTTGAACTAAATTCTCTCTTAGTTGTCTGTTATGAAGAACAGTCGTTCATTTCTCAGGTTTCAAAGGCTTTTTCTCTCTAAAGGATGATGACAAACTTTGAAAGACCTTCATGGACGCTGAAAAGTTATGCATCAGAGGAATTTCCAAAAGTATCAACAAAGCATGGCTGCAGGGAGGCGAAATTAGAAAAATACATTTTTTTTCTTTTTGCTGCGCTTGTTCTTATTATACTTAAACCTTTAGCTGTTTTAAAACATTCAGGTGTTTTTATTCCCAAACAGGGGCGACAGGTCTAACCGGACTATAAGGGCTATTTCAATATTTATACTAATAACTAGTGTGTTTTGAATTCTTTATAGCTACACATAACTTATTGAGTAATTAGTATATTTGTGAGACTTTTAAAGTGGTTAAATATGAGACCCTTTTCTTTCCAGGTATCAGAAAGTTAACCTCAGATTCTAAAAATTGTACTTCAGACGGTCTACATCCTGACTTTTGCTTCCCAGGCTCTTTGGAAATGATGAAGAGAATCAAAATGGAAATGTTCAGCTTTTGAAGCTACGTCTGAATTCCTGAACAGTTCTTCCTGGCCTCATCTTTCACTTTCATCATGAATCATGGCTGCCCTCCTTCCATTGGAGCCTTTATCTGTTCCCAAGCTGCTATACACACTCCTCCTTCTCTCCCTCACACACAAACACACACATAAACAAACAAACTGAGCTTCGTCACCATTCACCTGAGTCACAGAGGATAATCTCTCCATTTGATGAAGTCACAGGCAGCGCCGTCACTGTACAGCATGAGACTCTGTGTGTTTACATGTACACAGTCTAATGTAAATATGTCATGCAGTGGGTTGGATCGCTCAGAGGGTTCGACTCAGGCGGCATGTCTGCACGATGACTCTAGCATGTGTGGGTAGTGCTGAGAGTGGTGTCACCAGTGGAGACTGCAGCGGAGACACTTCAGGGTGCCTCCTGGGAGAGTTAAACACCATTATATCTTGATTCTGAGTCCACCCACAGGAGGCTCGTTTTAAAGCGTTCACATTGAAAACACTTCTTTGTAAGAAGCAAAGTGCTTTCTCAGAACCAGTATACTCATGGATGTCTGGGTTTTGAGAAACTACACCGAGGATAATCAGGTTTTAACCTGATCTTTGACCTGTGACGTTACTCTCATTGTTGAACAATGGCTATCCTACCTTCACTAAGCAAATGTCGCAGTGATCTAGCCAGTCGCTTGCAGAGAATAGTTCACGAATGTGTCTTGTCAGATTCAACAAAGGTTCTTAACTTCAGTATAGGATCATAAACAATCCTCTAAAACTGGTGCAGTCCACCTATGCGTTAGGGAGTGCACGTTCCCGAAAAATCTGCATCAATAGCTTCCAAAAAATGCCATATAAGGGTACGTATAACTGGGAGGGCTACGACTTCCCGCGCTTTTCAAAAGGTGTTCATTCTTAGAAATGCCGTTGAAGATGAACAAGGAAAACTTTATGTGTGCGAAGATCGAGGTTCTGCTGACTGAGAGCTGAGCAGCAGAATTACATGACTAGTAAAAAGCTGAGCAGTGGGAAATCAATTACAAGAGCTGTGCTTGCATTGTTAAAGAAGTAAAAAGAAAAGAAATCTGAAGAAAAATTGATTCAAAAATAGTCAATGATAACTACTGAAGGAGGCAATAGATGCAACATATGATGTAAAAGCTTATTGAGCTCTTTATCAACCAACACAACAACATTCTGTTAAATCTCCTTTTAACACAGAGACAAACGGGTTCTTTACATCTCCAGATCATGTCTGACAAACTTTCATCGCACTCTCTATCTCTCTCATTCAAAGCATCAACATAAATATGTTGATGGCAAAACTTTAAATTGAGGAAATTAGACAGACCAAAAATATTCCACATTTTGTGTAACAACAAAGCCAAGGTGCTGCATTATGAAATGAAATGAACGCATGTCTTACCGCTTCCTCCATTTTCTGTTCCAGATGTTATTTCAGTTGTAGCTTCATCTCTGACTGTTTGTTCTTTTAATAAAATAACAAATCTAACCAGTGTATACGGACAAGCCAGCTGCTGGTGTAGTGACCGGTAGTTCTGTTATGAGCTAATAAAAATGTAATTTATCATTGCCCAGTTTCATAATACATAATGATGTCGCCTAAGAAAATGGACAATTTTTTCTAAGCAACATCAAATGTAGTCATTTAGTGAAAAACTAGATTTGAAAAAACAGCTGAGTGTTTTTGCATGACTCCTATGTCTAATCTAGAGCACTAATAAAATCTGTAACTGAGAGAAGATCAGAAATGGGAGAAAAATAATGAATGCAGTAGTTTCTCCTAAATCACTCGTACAAACTATTTAAGAACAAATTTGTTTGTACTAACGTTTCTTGCATGAGGCCCATGGAGTCGTTTCTTCTTTACTGACTCTTAAAATCATTGATGCCAATCTTGACCCCATTTAGGTAAACTTTAATTTGAATGGATCATGGCCTCACATTTAGCTCTTGAATACTTTGGCATGCAGAGGATATTATGTTCAACTCATGGAAAGAAAGGCTGGTTTTAGTCAAAGACTGCTCTGAGCATCATTCAGTCTCTTTCTATCTTCAGTAGAAATGCACAGAGACTCATCTAGTTAGTTTAACTTGGTAGGGAAAGCCTGTTGGCCTAATTATGTCTATAAACAAGTCTTCACCTGGTAGGAGCAATGTAAAAAAGTATGGATGCAAAATTTAAATCTTACAATGTAAAATATTGAATTACTTTTACATTAAAAAACAGCTAAATAAATGATTATTAGTGCAGTTCCAGTAATGTTATCAGAAAAATGTGTTTGAATATACAGCGGGTTTGCCTTGAGCCAAACCCGCTTTGCCTTGTGTGAAAAAGTGGTCAACCTCTTAACATAATCAGCTGCTTGGGCCAGCCTTATCTTGGTGTGAGTCTTTCACGGTGCTGGGGCCCACATTTTGTCTCACTCGACTAGGTGGATTTTGAACATCCTTTTTTATGTCATGCCACAGCATTTGACTAGGGTGCAGTGCAGGACTTTGACTAGGCCAGTCTGAAATCCTAATTTTGTTTGCCTTCAGCCATCCAGATATAGACTTGATGTGTTTTGGATAATTTTTCTCCTGCTGAATTCAAGTTTGTTTCAGCTTGACGTCGTGAACAGATAGAAGGACGTTATTCAGAGTTTCTTTGGTCTGCTGCGGTCGGTATGGAACATTTTATGGCCTAAATGTGTCTCTCTTACTGTAAAACGACAGTAAGTTTCTCAGCTTTGTCTCCTCCTTCTAAAACTCCTGACACACCAAATACATATTTATAAAGAGAAATAAACATACAGAAGAACTGCTACCAGAAAAAAATGTGCAGGAACACTGTTAATTTCAGATTTTCTTTTCTTTTAGGATTGGGATCTGCAACCAGCCTCATTTATCAATCAGTTTTTTTCTGATTAGTTCTGATTGAAAAAGTACAAACAATCTACACAGAAGATTAGGATAGTTGGAGAAGATCCGGTTAAACTTATCTCTTCATCTTCCTTCCTTAACATACTTCCAAATGCAAAAGCAATGAAATGAATTATGCATCACATTTGATCCAATAGTTTCTAACGACACAAATGAATGACGAGCGCCGAGCCAACTATTCTGTTGCTCTGTCCGCATTTCCATCTGAATGATGTGCAGCTATTCTTAGATCTGTGGGAGGATAGATGGGCATCATTTAGGTTTTCATTTTCAAAAGCTTTTCTCCTCGCGGCTCTGAGCTATTTTCAATCGACCATTTGTTAGTGCACAGGCTAATGCTAATTATGTGCACAAAGCCTACTGTAAATGGTGGCTTTGGAGTTGTTGAAAAAAGGATTTCGACAATGAAAACGTCTTTATGACATGCCCTGCTTTCCTCTGAATAGAGCCTTGTTAATTTCCAGCTGAGCATCAATATACGTCGCTAATAATTTCAATCTGCAATTGAAACTTTTTTATTATTTTCTTTGTTTAAAGATTTACTTTTGTCCTGATTCAACCTGTTGGACCTGAATTTTGTTTGACTTAAAGTTTTTTTTTTAACAGAAAAAGTCTTTTTAGTCTCATGACAGCAAGGTGGAGCATTTAAGAAGAGCTACTCCCACAGCCTTTCTTTGGTATAGTCTTGTGCAATTCCTTTTCTTGTAATTGTCACCTACTGTAAGTAAATGTGAAAAATATTTTAAGACATGATGGGAATAGTTTTCTGGCCATGTTCAGCTGATGTGATTACATTATCTGGCTGTTGCAACCTTTTTTGTAACCATTTAATGAGCCTTTATGACATTCATTTTCCTTAAAATTTGCATCTATTTCTTCCGTATTCTTTATTAACTTGGTGGTTGAAGATAAATTAAACGGTAAATGGAATCTTTGCATTTCTTATTTATTTATGTTTTTTTGTTGCCAAAACATAATCACTTTTAAGAACTAGATATTAAGAAAATAGATTAGCTTCTACATAAAGAGAGGTTTGGTAAGGAAATGTTATTTAATGATTTTATTTTAAATGTTCTATTAAACATTTAGAGCATAATAATTTTTGTCTATTAGACCATATTTGATTGTTCTTGATGAGCAGTTTTCATTCTTAATTATCTTGTTTTTAAATTTTATTAAAAGTTTTTATCATTCTGAGTACAGTTCTAATATCATATAGAAAAGGACCGATGAAACTTAAAGTCGGAATCTTTATCTTTAAAAGCTGCTTCACCAGATAAAAATGACTATTGATCTCTTTGTGAAACATGGATATAAAATTAAAAAAAAAGACCAGAAATCAAACTTTTAATGTCTCCTCTAAAACGATTGTTCTTCTGCTTTCGTTAACAGGGTTCATATGTCGTCTAGAAAGTGTTTTCCGGATCGGGATAAATATGAAAAAGAATATATGAAAACTGTTGTTTTTCCAAATTTCATTCCATGTTTCAGTATCTGAATAATGAATCCAACCAACAATTACTCTGTTTATTTGTTCACATTCATTTTCTCCTCCTTCACTGGTTACAGTATCTAAACAAGCTATTTATTCCCCAGTATTTGACCAAAATGAGACTTATTCTAAAGATAAACTTTGATAAACTTATAAAAAACTTTTTTCACCGTAATCTATTTCTAAACAGACACTTCATCCTTTATTTCCAACACATAGAACTATTTCTAATCCTTTTATGACTTCCCTGCTGTTATGATGTCTAAAGTAAAAATAGCTGTGGAAGGACCCCTCCCACCTCTCTATTGGCCTTTAAATGAGCATTTAAAGCATTAAAGCAGCTTCCTGAGACCTTCAACCTGTCCTCCGGGTATTCCCTCAGTTTTTGCCCCAGTCAGAAATAAACAAGGGAATCGCTTGGGCGATGGGTTAGTCACCAGGGAGCTACAGCAGCAGATTTCCTGATTAAATAAGCATGCGCTAATCACTAATGGAGCTGTGCTCCAGGATTAAATCAGATGGATGTCAAAATAATAACTGAAAGAGAATGAAGACGGTGCCACAGGCTTGACTTGCTCTTTTTTTTAAATCGTAATTCCTCTGTTTCAGGTAGACTGCTGCAAATGTTAACATGCTTGTTTTTTTGGATCTGTTTTGCTGTGCTGTAAACGCTGCCTCCTATAAAGTCAGCCACAGTCACGCACAGTCTGGGATTACTCCTGGAGCCACGAACGCATCTAAAAATACACTCAGCATTATACATGATATTTAACATAAAGCACAGAAGAGAACCGCTGCTAACTGTTGCTTCTTTTTTCTTCTTCATCAGCGCTCTGGGAGGCTCCTCCGCTCTTCACATCCCAGCGTTCCCCAGCGGAGGATGCCTAATAGATTACGTCCCTCAAGTGTGTCAGTTACTCACCAACAAGGTAAAAACCTGTGCTGCTCATCTTCTTTGAATTAGCACAGGGACCCTTTTATGTGGCTGCTTTCAGGGATTGAAATCACTCATTGCATATGTGGAGCAACATCTAACTCAAGGTGTGCATGTGTGTCTCTAATGCACGTGTGTCGACCCGATGCAGCGTGGGCGTTCTGGCCAGCCTCCATAGGCTGTCTGAGTGCTCTTTGGCCTCCGCAGGTTGACAAGCAGATATGCAGCGTGAACGCGGTGTAATGCCATTTCCTTCAAGGCAGAATGCCCATTCCCCCCTCCCCCAAGACTCTCACACACTTATTCTCCATCTCTTCCTGTTCAAATTACAGTCTGACCAGCAGGAGCAAGAGAAAGAAGATGCATCTGACTGTCTTCTGGTTTTTCAAGTCAGAGCTGTTCCCTTTTAACAAAAAAACGAAGAAAATTTCTGTTCAGAATGTCTCTGTCTTCTTTTAGAAGAACAAGCACAAAATGTTCAGTTGCAAAACACTTCAAGAACATTACTCGGTCGGTTTCAGATCTGCTGTCTTGAAGTGGTTTCACTGGATCATGCTGAACCTACCAAACAAACGATCCTGCAGAGCACGCCCTTGTTCTCAGACCACTAAGAATTTGACAACATTCAACCAAAGCAGGGAAATATAAAAAAAACAAAAAGCTGCAACCTGTCATCTAACTAGAATAAATTACAGAAGGGAAATAAACACGCTGTTTTCTTAGAAGGAAGGTAAACATGTTGAAGGATTTTCTGAATGCAGGTTTTCTGTTTTGTTTTATCTGGAACAGAAATATTTACATATCATCATGCTTTAGATTTCACCTCTGATACGATTCAGCCGACTTCCATCCAGTTCACAATGTTACCTCTAAATGTGTTATCTCTAAACAGGCAATCATTCAGCACTGTCTTTTTTTTTTTTAAACATTGTTAATTATCTCCATCTCCAGCGTGCTTCTGTATCGACTCTGACAATATTAAGAATATGTCTGATTAATGTAGGTTACTAAAGAATGCAAAAATGTTAAATAAAACCTTAACTCAACTTAAACACAATACAAATGTAAAAAGAACAGAAATAATGCAAGTTTAAATAGCCTAATGAAAACCAACTAAAGGCTCCTAAAGTCAAAACATCAACATATTTTGGGAATTTAAAGTCTTCCTCTCTGTGAAAAAGATTTCAGCTCAAATAAAAACAATATCCTAAAGAAAGAAAAGCATTTCATACTTTTTCATACCACATTGTGCAGTAACTATTTTTCCCAATGAAAACTTTATTTTTAGTAGGTAAAATAAGTATTAATAATATCAAAGTTTTCCTCAGGTTGAGAATTTTGCAAATGAGCTACTGAGGAAATTCATAGATGTTGGCAGCTGCCCAAATGATATACAAACATAAACAATTTAAAGGAAATAAATGCACAAATACAGTGGGGAGAACAAGTATTTGATACACTGTTGATTTTTCAGGTTTTCCCACTTGCAAAGCATGTAGAAGAC